>PVKS010001721.1:0-134075 GCA_004027875.1 Aplodontia rufa
GCTTGGCTGGTGCTCATGGGGTCTCCGGGTCAGGGGGCTTGACTGGTGTGCAGCGGGGTCTCTTGGTCTCTACACGGCTTTCCCTGTTGCTCTTAGAGCTCTCCAGACAGGGCCACCCTCCCCAATGTGTCATTACCATGCTGTCCACTGGCAACCCTGTCAGAGGATATCCAGGTAGTGGATGTCCCCAGCAGGCTCTGGTGACACTGCTACCTGAGGGTCCTGTGCCAGTCCCCAGGGATGCTTGGGGACCATCTGGTTCCTCATGCTGGGCACCAACAACCTTTGGGTCACAGTTAGCAGGACAGAGAGGTTCAAGGGTGAGCTGGCCCCATGAGCCAGGCTCCTGCTGACATGTTCCCCTGACAGCAGGGATGCAAGACAGCTGTGTGGCAGGTTCCTGCCATGGTTTTAGGAGCTCAGCTGTCCTGCACCCCATGGACATCAGGGGCTCCTGCACTGCCCAGAGAGGGCCATGGTTGGTCCAGTCTGCTCTCACAAAGATGAGAACAGCTACCAGACTCACCGTTGCTCTCTCCATAACCCCAAGGTCATGAGCACTGGCTATGGGAAATGAAAACGTAAGGCGCTCCATGACCTTTGAATTCCAGAAAAACTGAAGTTTTGTGTTATATCCCTGTTTTTTTTTTTTGTGAGCATGTCCTCTGCAGGGCTTCAGCTCCTGGGGTCCAAGTGGTCATCTGGAAGCCCTGGCCAGGCAGTCTTCTACCTGCATCTCCCCGGGCAATGATGCCCCAGGAACTCTGGAACCCAGGATGCAGCCCTGGCCAGGCACTGTCTTCTGTCTGAGTCCCGGGTGACGTTGCCCTGGGAACTCTGGAACATAGGATGCAGCCCTGCCCAGGCAGTCTTCTACCTGTGTCTCCCTGGGTGATGATGCCCTAGGAACTTTGGAACCCAGGATGCAACCCTGCCCAGGCAGTCTTCTGAGTCCCAGGTGATGTCGCCCCAGGAACTCTGGAACCCGGGATGCAGTTCTGGCCAGGCAGTCTTCTGCCTGTGTCTCCCCTGGCAATGATGCCCTAGGAACTTTGGAACCCGGGGTGCAGCCCTGTCCAGGCAGTCTTCTGTCTGAGTCCCAGGTGATGTCGCCCTGGGAACTCTGGAACCCGGGATGCAGTTCTGGCCAGGCAGTCTTCTGCCTGTGTCTCCCCGGGCGATGACGCCCCGGGAACTCTGGAACTCGGGGTACAGCTCCTTGTCAGCTCAGGCGCAGACTCGACCTGCATCATGTGGCTTTAGCTGTTGCTTTTGGGTGTGCTCAAGGAGTAGCGAGAGTCCTGTGTGTGGGTGGCCAACTTCTGAGAGTTTCTTAGGGAAGATTCATCTTCGCGACCTCGTCAAACCTCATCCGACCCCTCCGTGAGTCTGCTGACCTTGTCAGAGGTTGTGAGCCCGTCACTTCCCTTGGCTGCGTGTTTACAGCCACGGTACCACGATAAATTGTGATTATCTTTTTTAATAGTTACTAATCGAGACTAACCGTGCATAGCTGCTTCTGCTGTTAGATACCTTGCTCATTTTTATGGAGTGCAAATGGTGCTCCTAGGTTCCACTTACCTCCCTATGGTGTGAGCTCACAGGTCCACATCAGCCATCTGTGTATTGTTCCACACCATTGCGAGAGACGCAGGCTCTCAGCCTGCACCTGGCTCAGCCTGGAGCTAATTTTTTTTTTTTTTAACCAGAAATTGAATCCAGGGACGCTTAACCACTGAACCATATCCCCAACCATTTCTACTTTTCATTTTGAGACAGGGGATTGCTAAGTTGCCGAGGCTGGCTTTGAACTTGCAGTCCTCCTGCCTCAGCCACCCGAGCCGGGGGGATTTTTGTATGCCACCGTGCAGGACCAGCATCTGGGGCAGGTACCAGGCAAGAAGGCAGACAGGCCCTTTGTAGACAAAGCTACAGAGCTCCCGTCCTGCGAGTGAAATTCAGAGCCACCCCTGACAGCCTTCCTGCTTTTCTGAGTGCAGCGAGGGACCTGGACTGTGTAACTAGTGGCAGTTAAGGTGGTGGCCTCCAAGGTAGGCCTCACACATTCAGCTGGGAAGCTCATGCCTTGGTGTTCAGGGTTCACATCTACCTACCTGAACCTTGGCCCCGTGGCTTCTGCAAGTTGGCGGGGGTGGGGTGGGGGTGGGGTCCAGGTAGTCACTGTGGAAGTGTCAGGTGGATTTTAACATCAGGGACACCGTGTGATGCCATCAGCAATCTCCATGCATAGGAGTCCTCTCCTTAGTCCCCTGGAGGTAGGATTACAGGGAGCTCTTAGAGGATAAGAGGATCAGGGATTCTGATTACAGTAATGCAGCAGGGAAGACAGCAAATGCAGTCCTAATGGAGAATATAATCTGCTCTTGGAGTCCTAAAAAGCATAAGCCATTTGCAGATGCACTCTTTCATTTGTTGATCAAATATTTATTGAGTGCCTGATGTTTGCCTGGCACCGGGCCCAAGACCCCAGCATGGTGGAGGGAAGAGCCCTGTGCCATCCCCCTCACCGTGTGGGGCCCTCACCCTCTGGGGAACCGCAGGCACTGTGGCAGGACCCTGGTGGGGGCCGGAGCCAGCACCATGTGTCTAGGAAAGCACTGGAGAAACATGGCTTTGATGCAGGCGGGGGGCATGCGGGAATGTGACCAGGCCCTTGTGGGGGCACTGGGAGAAGAGGAAGCCCAAAGCGTCAACGAGAACATGAGCAGACCGTTCCCTCTGCTCTTTCCTTTCACTAAAGCATGCAGGAACTTGAGTTTAGAGAAAGTCAGTGAGGTACAACTTCCAGAAAGCTCCAACGTGCTATCTTCTTATGGTGCAAACCCTCGGCGGCAGCTGTAACATTTTCACTTCTGAGACAGAATCCATAGTGATTAGGTTGAACCGGATGAAGCTGCTGTGTGGGTCAGTGCAGAATGCCCAGCGCTCAGCACAGAACGGGCCTTGGTTGTCAGGTTGTGGCTCAGCCGCCCCGAGTTTGGTGACAATGTTGGACTGAGATCTGCCACCCGGAGCCCTGTGTGAATGCAGGTTGGTAGGTAAGCAGGTCACGCTGGCTTCCCGTGGAGTCCGCAGCCTGGATTCCCCTCGGCCCCTTCAGGGTCAGACCTGCAATGTGGCTCCCACCTTGGGTGGGGCCTCCTGCTGCGGAGGGCCTGTAACTCACCTGTTGCTGGGTGTGACAGAGCTAGGCACAGGCCCTTCTCTGAGTTCTCTGTCCCCTGCCTTAGGCACAGGGGCATGGCATTTTGGAAAGTGTGCTCCTGGGGACCTTTGAGGCAGGGGATAGAAACTTCAGGGCTGGGGAGTCTTCTGCAGATCAGCCGAGGACAGTGTGGTGGCTGCTCGTGCGCAGCTGCGGATCTTGGACTAGACTGTGAGTGTTGCCAGCGAGTGCTTCCATCTCTCACGAGCGTTAAATCTGTCCTTTGTATTATGTAACTTCTCTGTGTTTTTCTTGTAGGATGGAAGGCAAACTGTAAAAAAATAGCATTTTGGATTGATTTTTTTTCTGCCGAAGGATGGAGATGTTCAGGAATAAAGAGGCTCTGTGTTCATGGATGACAGTGTGGTTTTTGGGGTGTGGATGTGTTTGGAGGGAGATGCTGCCCATTGGAGGTGCTGCTCTAGTGTCCAGGTTGGCAGAGGGCATGGTGTGGGCCTTCTCATCTGCTTCTGGAGGGCTCTTACCAACACCCCCGCCATGCTCTTCAGCTCACCTCTGAAGGCTACAAGCACTCTTCAGGGTGGCTGATCACCCGTCCTAATTTACCTCCACCCCATTCCTTCAGCATTTCCCTTTGGACAGGGTCTTTCATGGAACCCCTGTAAATGGTGGCTGTGGCCCTAGGCGTGCCCTGGGAAGGTTGTTCCTGCTTCCTCTCCGTCTGCTTGGCGGAGTTGCTGGGAGGCCTCTGTTGGTGGCTGAGCCGTTGCCTTTCTAACTCTTGCTGATCGATCCTTTCAATAGGAGGAGACCAAGTATTAGACGCAGCCTCCTAAAAGCACCGTGACCAGGAGCTGAAATTCACAAAGATGATTTTGTCTGAATTTTATTTATTTTCTTGCATGCTCAACTCCCATGTATGGCAAATGACACTGGTTCTGTGCCTATGTTAGTGACATCGTTTCTTCTAAAATGAATACATCTCCAGGGCACATATTTACAGTGAGTGAATAGAGGGTTTGATGAGGATGTTGGATGAGGAAGTGTGGGCAGGGAGCCAGGGTGACCAGCTCTAGAGGGGACATGCGCATGGGCAGGACTGGTGACGGCCCAGGGTGACTAACCCTGACCTCCCGTTCCCTCCCGACAGTGACCGAAGGCCGTGGGATCCTGGAGAGCATCCAGAAGTTCTCGCTGCTGCCCACCTACCTGCCCGTGACCTACCACATCAACAACGCGGACGTCGCGTTCTTCCTCAAGGAGGCCAACCAGGACATCATGCGCAACTCCAGCCTGCAGTCCCGCGTGGAGTCCTTCCTCATCTACAAGTCCAAGAGGCTGCCGGTGCTCAAGGCCAGCTACGGGCCCTTCTCCATGGAGCAGGTGGTGCCGCAGGACCTGCTGCTGCCTTCCAGCCCCTTCGGATTCACCAGCAAGTTCTCTCTCAACTGGAAACTGAAGGCCTTCGTCCTGCGGGACCGGATCTACCTGAGCCGGCCCAAAGTGCAGATCCTCTTCTACATTGCGGGCAGAGACTGGGATGACCACAGGGCAGCGGAGAGGCTGCCCTGCCTGCGGGTCTTCGCCTTCCGGGAGACCAGGGAGGTGAGGGGCAGCTGCCAGCTGGGCGGGGACCTGGGGCTGTGCGTGGTGGAGCTGGAGCTCCCGGCCAGCTGGTTCAGCCCCCCGACGGTGGTGGGGAGGCGGAAGCCCACGGAGCAGCCCGAGGGGAACCCGGTGGAACTGTACTACACCGTGCAGCCGGGGGACGAGCATGGGGACTGTGCCAAAGAGGACTCCAGGAGGAGCAATGGCGCTAGGATGGGCCACAATGACATCGACGAGTCTGGGCCCCCCCTGCACAGGATTGGGAGCGTCTTCCTCTACCAGACTCACCCTGCCCCGTCCCTGCGGGAGCTGCGTTTGGACAGCAATGTGGCCATCCACTATGCCCCCACCACGGTGAGACAGGGCGCCATCCTGACTTTCCCCGTGTCCATCTCCAGAAACTGCACCGAGGACCGCTTCACGCTGAGGTAAGCCGGGTGGCCGCATTCTCCACAGTGTGGAGTGGACGCTGCTTTGGGGAGCCGAGGTCGGGGCAGAGCTGTGCTGTGTCTGCAAAGTGGAGCCGCTGAGTCTGCAGATCTGGCTCGCTCAGCTCCCATGGCTCATCTTCCCGGGCTGGCAAGCTCCTCGTGAAAATGCGTTTCCTGGTAGCTTTCCAGGCTGTCCCCACACAGCAGGGGATGCTGATGCAGTGCCGGCCCTCTGCTGAGAGCTGGTTGGGGGCATGGGGTGGCCCAGTGGTAACTGAGGGCTTGTCCGGGGTCGGGGACTGCGGGGTGACCCAACAGTGGCTGCTTCACAATCGAGTGGTCAGTGCCTCGCAGCTGAGATGGCAGAGGAGTCGTAGCTGTGGTCGGAGAGGGTAGGGAAGACGGTTGTGCCAGCTCTGAGTCTATTCCGAACTCTGAGTGGTGCCAACCTCAACACTATCGTTTTCTTTCTCCCTGGAAATGGAGCTGAGTGTTCAAAACTGAAAGGGCAAGTGAGTGGGGCGTGTGCAGCAGGAGTTTCTGGAACGTCTTCCATAAGATCGTACCCAGGACGAAGTGTCAGGACGGGTCCTGCGGGCTTTGGAAAACACTGCGTTTTTCTCTGGAATGTGCTGTGGAGAGGCGCTACTTGCTGTGGGCTGATTATCTTCATTAGAGAGGTTTTTCTTTAAGTGTGCATAAGCCTGGCGTTAGCAACTATTTAGAGTGTCGTTGGTTGGCTAAAGTCTCCTAATGCTGCTGCAGAGCTCAGTGCCCTGACCCACGGAGCCAAGCAATAAAGTGAGCGTTATGAGCCCTGACGATAGGACTGCGGCTGCCCATGAGACACCTTGTCCACGTGGGTTGTAGAAGTTCACTGATCTATTTCCTAGTCCCCCTCCATCCAGGCTGGGGAGCGGCTTTCTTTCAGTTCTCTTCAGTGATGGGAGAGCTTAAGGAAACGAATCGCCTCTTTCTCCTGCCTGTACCCTGCGTGTCTAAGCTCGTATGAGGAATTCCCTTTTAATTTGCCTACGGAGGCAGACGCTGAAGAACATCAGGGCTCAGCCCTGGAAGTGAAAACCTCCGGCTTGGGCTGAGCTGCATGCGTGGATCGGCTACGGGCACTGAGCGCGTGTGAGCACCTCTGGGGGCTGAGGATTCCTTGGGGCCTCTTCCGTCACTCTTTGGAGACGGAGATGCAACTGGCCACCAGCTCTGTCCTGGGCTGCTGGCTGGGTGTTTTGCTTTCCTGGGTTCAATGACTTTATATGATGCTCTCTGTAGAGGTGGCTGCTTATGTGGAGATGTTTGCTGGAAACCAAATGCTTTGTACAGGGGGGATCTTGCCCTCCACTGTGCTGCTGTGCCTGCTGTCCTTCATGCTAGGTCCACTGCTGGCTGTGGGGCAGCTGGAAGCCTGGTTGAATTTCACAGGAAGCTTTGTGTCCCAAACGACTGCCCACTACATATATCCAATGGGGCCCAGAGGCAGTGTCACCTTGGCCATCTAGCAAAGCCAAGAGACATGCACAGTGCAGGGCTTCTAGACCTTTGCAAATTCAGAATCAAACACATCTGGAGCATCTAGATTCGGGGATACACATATTGTCACAGATAAGACAATTGGGGCAAAAGTATGTTTGCTCATCATCCGTGGATCCCAAATGGCTAGAAATTGATTTTCCAGATGAGACGGTAGTGAAGTGTTCCCTGGGTAACTTGTAAGATGGCGCTCTGTTTCTCAGAACTTACGCTTGCTGCGTGCCTCACTTGCTCTAATTGAGAATGAATCTTGTCTGTGGAAGAGCTAGAGGTAAGTTTGGACCTGGCAATGTTATTAGTCTTTGGTTTGAATTCCAAAATTGGAAAATGACATAGCCGCCTACCTTAATTTGACGCTAATTTAGCATGGTTCCCAAATGTTTAGAGTTAGCGTGGTCTGCGCCGCCTGGCCAGTGACCTGAACCACCCACCGGGACACCACCAAGTACTCTTGAATGTTTTTCTCTGCAAATGCGACCTCTCTCTCTGGGAATCTGTGGGTGTTGCTGACACAGGCCAGAGGGTGCTTGTCTTTGGCAGGTCAGGAACCAGTATGATGTCCACTGCCACGGCAGGATGGCTGGGATGGAGAGGGGACCAAGTTCACCATCACCCAGGGCAGGAGCCTGACCGGCCACTTCTGCATGCCTCCCCAGCTACTTGTGTGCCTGTGACATCAGGGGTCTCCACGGCTAGCATGCAGGGGGCTGGCTTCTGTTCTAGGAACTGTGTTGTAAATGCGGTTTTAATAGCCCCTCTGCGTAAGTGTGTGTGTGTGTGTCCCCATTCGTGTCCCTCTGAGAATGAGAAAGCCCGGATGGGGCTGTTTGTCCTCTGAAGAAGTCTGTTCTTTCTGCTCCTGTCTCCCAAGCCGACATCCACAGGAGAAAAGCAAGATGCTTTCATTCCTTAGACATCTGAGGATCCCTTTTAGTTTCAGAAAATGTTTTCCTTCTAGAGAACAACTGAAGCACCTGCTGTAGCTGGCCCTTTCTTCCAGCTCCTTGCTGACAGGTCTCTGTTGGTTCCCCTTCCACACAGGGCCCATCCTGGACCTCTGAGCCTGCTGTCGTGGGTCTGGGGGTGGGGAGAATGGGGCTTTTTCTTCCCCATCCAGCCATCCCTCTGTTCCCTCTGTTCCTTTTCCAACACGGAGTCAGCTTCAAAGGAGTCCCGGTCCTCAGATCTGAATGGGAGGCTGTAGCGTCAGCCTGGTTCCTGAACAGCCCAGAGAACTCGGATGGAAGATCTGGAGTCAGATGAGGAGGCCTTTCCCAAGGTCAGGGCCGTTCTAGGTTCACTGAATGAGAACATACGCTGGCTTGGGCTGTCTATGCTTTACCCAAGTCCTTTGCAGTTTTCAATGCCCTAGGATTTGTGGAGTCCCTTGTACCCAACGCTGGGATCAGATTCAAGACAGCTCAGAGGAAGACCTTATGGACAAGGGGACTTTCCTGCAAAGATGAGATGTAGAAAGCAGAGAGCAAGTGGGTGGAAGGACAGAGAGGGTCTGGGATGGAGGAGGCTCAGGGTGCCTGTGGTGGTAGGGAGGCTGGCTTTGAAGGAAAGGACACTGGTGTGAGACTGACCCAGTGATGACCTTTGACCCCAATAGGATCTCTTATTCTGGTTTGGGTAAAATGAACCCTGACTGCCCAGCCATGTTTCTAACACCAGTTCCTAAAACCCACTCTGGGTAATTTAAGAAAAAAGTGATCCAAGATTCTGGGTCTTAAGAATTATCAGTAGAGGGGGTTTGCCTGACAGTGCAGCCACTGGGTGAGGGTGGAAGTGGCCTGGTCCCCTGCCTGCTCCCTCCGTGGACACGGGGAATCCCGGGGCTGTGCCCATCTTGCTGGACTCACTGATGTGCCACACCTCTGGAGAAGTGGCCTCTGGCTCACCCACCTCTTGCCCCTGGGCCAGGTGGGGCAGGGGATGGAGTGGCTTCCTGGAGAGGAGGCTTCCCAGGTGCCTTGTGCAAGGATACAGTCCAGCGGGTGAGGTGCTGCCCTCTTGGGTTTGTGGGATGCTGTTATGAATAGGGGGGCATTGGGCATCCTGAAAACCCACAAGTGCCCAGTGACATCTGGGCTGTGTCAGGGCTGGGTGTCCCTTTGCTCTGCAGTAGGGGCCAGGGTGGTAGAAGGTGACGGAGAGTCTTGGCTGGGTGTCCCTCTGCCCTGTGGTGGGGGCCGGGGTGGTAGAAGGCGATGGAGA
Organism: Aplodontia rufa; assembly: GCA_004027875.1. Lineage (NCBI taxonomy): Eukaryota > Metazoa > Chordata > Mammalia > Rodentia > Aplodontiidae > Aplodontia > Aplodontia rufa. Next base: position 8,992 of record PVKS010001721.1, read on the forward strand.
GGCTTTTCTCAGTGAAGTCTTTGTTTCCGTGCAGACCTGGATTCTGGAAGAGCAGTGGTGGGGCCAGGTTTTCCCACATGCTGGTGAGAGGTCCTTGTTCAGACCTCACGTGGGTACGGGGTGTGAGTGACACTAGTGCCCTGATACAGAGGATTGTCATCGTGGAACCCTGTACTTCATCCCCACTCTCTTGGCGTCTACCGTCGGCCTCTCTGCCCAGGGTCCTGGTGAGAGCTCTGCGTGACCCTTGGTGACGCCTACTGCACTTGTCCCATTCTTACACTTCCTCAGTGGTGACCTGACAGTTCTGACCCTTGCTGCTCAGGTCCTTTGTGGAATCCCGCCCACTGGGATTCTGCTGAGGTTCTTCTCATGTCACGTGGGGAGGAAGAGCACGGTAGCTCAGGAACCCTTCCTCCAGAGGATACCTGGGTGGCAGGACCCCCAGCTGGTGCTGACCCAGTGGCCATGGCTGGTCCTCAGCCTCTGCTGCTGGCCGCTTTTTCTGTTCCCCTCCTGGCCTCTTTTGGAAGGAGGCTCTTGAGGATTGCAGGGTGAGGCCTCGTGCTGCCCTCTTGGGGGCATCTGCTGTGTAAGTCCCTGTGGAGAGCTGGTGACGTTCCTTACTTATGCATTCTGTGAGGTCCTATCCTATAGACAGCGCTGCATGTTGATATCAGGCCTTGGTTTAGGGGCCGGCATCGTTTTAATTTCTTGTCATATTTCCCACTTTGGCCATTCGCGCGTCCCCATTTGGCTCTAATGGGATTGGAATAGAAGTGGTGAGAAGGGCACATCTCACCCGCTCTCAATCCTGCTGAGAAAGCATCCCCGCACCCTGGAGCCTCACGCCAGCAGGCTCTCTGCTTACGCTGTCCTGCAGAGAAGGTTCTTGTTCCTAGACTGCAGAAAGTTTGTTTCTTTTTTTGTCATCATTGTGGTTTAATTAGGATGTGTCCCGGAAAGCTCCTGTGTGAGAGAGTACGAGGATGCTCACAGGTGGTGATTAGATTATGAGGGGGCAGCCGGATCCGAGCTTCCATCCACTGAAGGGATTAACTGGGTGGTGCCTGTGGGTAGGGGTGGCAATAGGCAGGTCCCTGGGGGTGTGACTTCGGGGTTATATTTTGTCCCTGGTGATCAGCGCGCTCTCCGCTGCATGGTGTTGTGTCCTGACCTGCTTTCCTCCACCAAGCCCTCTGCCATTATGCTATAAAGTCAGCCGACATGGACTGAATCTCTGAAACTCCAAAACCATCTTTTCCTCCTCTAAGTTGTTCTTCTCAGGTCTTTTTGGTCACAGCCAGAAAGAGCTGACTGAAACAATCATGAAGCCAGGCGTGGAGGGGCACACCTGTAATTCCAGCAGCTCAGGAGGCTGAGGCAGGAGGATTGCAAGTTCAAGGCCAGCCTTCGCAACTTAATGAGGCCCTAAGCAGCTTAGCGAGACCCTGTCTCATAATAAAATATTGAAAGGACTGAGAATGTGATTCCGTGGTTAAACACCCTGGGTTCAATCCCCAGTACCAAAAATTTTTTAAAAGTTCTAAATTGCTGTTGAACTTTGTCAAGATTCTTTTCTGTACCAATTGATACGGTCGCACTTTCTCTGTGGTAGCCTGCTGACAGGGTGGAGCACCCTGATTAATGTTTGGATGCTAAGGCAGCTTTGCATGCGTGCACTGGACCTGGCTTCTCTGGGGTGCAGTTCCTGCTGCGTGTGGTTGGCTCCACCTCTCTAGTGCTTTCTGCAGGACTTTTGAATTTGCCCTGGCGAGAGATGTTTGTTTTTCTCATTCTCATTTGGTACTTTGGGCAGGAGACCTGCTCTCAGCGTCTGTTTTCTGGAGAGGCACGTGGGCAGAACTCTCTCTTCCTTAACCCCTGGAAGGTTTCACGGTGGACCGGTTTGGGCCTGACGCCTTCATCTTGGAGGAGGTTGTTGTGATTTATTCAGTTTTATTTAATAGAAAGGGCCTCTCAGGTTGCCTGTTCCTCCTCGTGCGAGCGCGGTGACTTTGTCTTTCTGCGATTTGATCTTTCTCATCTAAGTTACAGGGTTGTTCGTTGCACCCACGATGGTTCTGTTTTGCTGTGTTTTCTGTTTAGATGTGATTTTTTTTGTAGCCGGCAGGTGATCATGGTGTACGTTGATGGCTGGCATGTGGAGTGATGTTCCGATTCAGGAGTGCAGCTTGGACTGATTAACTCACGCTAATTAGCATATCCATCACCTTGAGTAGTTGTCGTGTTTCCTGGTGAGAACCCGTGAAGATCACCCTCAGCAGACTGGAAATGCGCAGCACCTTCCTGTTCACACACCCACCACACTGGTCTCAAAGGAGGCACAAGTGGTCCTCTAAGGCCGCGGGGTCGCAGTGAGGACCTCACTCACGGCTGCTGAATCCTGCCCCGCTCCTTCCTTTCAGTCTGCTGAGCGGTCTATCCGAGCGATTGCGCTCTTCAAGGATCCGGGTTTCGCGTTTGCTGGCCTTCTCCGTTCTTTTCCTGCCGCGTCGATTTCTTGTCTAATTTGTTCTTTCCTTTCCTCTGCTTGCTTTGGATGGCACTTTCCCTTCTTCCTCTGGCCCACCAAGGCGAAGGCTATTGATTTTAAACTAGTTTATTGTTTTTATTCTTCTAACATGTGCATTTAGTGCTACAAAAATCCCTCTCTCCACCGCGCTACTGCGTCCCACACATTTTGGATTTGTACCTTGATCTTAATTTCCTTTAAAACATATTTGAACTTCTCCTGAGCCTTATTCTTGAAGTCACACTTCAGGGTGTGTTTGTTAATTTGCAGATGCCTGTGGGTTTTCCAGATCTCGGCACTGATCCTTCTCGATTCCTGCTGTGGTCTGAGCGTGTTCTTGGCATGGACCTGCCCTTTTACACTCAGGGTCACATGGCCTGGTCATATGGTCCACCTTGGAAAATACCTGTGTGACCTTGAGAAGCGCATGTGTTCTGTCCCATCAGACGGAGCACTCAGTGTCAGTAGACACCAACTGGTGGAGGTGGCTCACTGTGGGAGGGGTTGAGGTTTGCTCCTGTCACCAGGGCTGGGCAGATGGCCTGTCAGTCTTGTGAGCGGCATCCTCAGGAGCGTTATTGCATGCACAGGTTCCGGAGCGACATGACTCCTGGGATAACTGACCTCTCGTTGTTCTGTGTCCCTGGAGATGTCTCGTCTTCAATCTGATCCGTCAGTCTGAGAGTGATGCAAGCACCGAGTTTTCTGCTCTTCTTGGGCTGTTGTTGGCGCACTATTTCTTTCTCCAGCTCATTCTCTGTACCTGCTGAGTCTCTTCCATCCATGTGAGTTTGGATAAACGTTATAGAGTTAACTTGTTTTAAAATCCATTTTGGTAATCTCCTTCTGCTAATCTGTTGTATTTCATCCATTAGAGAGTCACTGATGTCATCAGATTAATAGTGAGCATGTTTTTAACTGTTTTCTACTAATTGCATCTCTTCTTTGACCCCCTGTCCTACTTTTGACTTTTCTGGCTCAGTATTTTGTGTGACTACGTGGTATGTCCTCTTAGTGTACCCATCATACTTTAGAAATTAGTCATTCCTCTAGAATTTTCAGAGTTCAGTTCCCTAACACTGGAAGCCACATGGGTTGCAGGTTGCTTGAAATGCACTAATGCACTTTCCCCAATTCCCACAGAGGCCTTTGTGCCTTTGAGATAATATAGTGTTACTAATATCATTTTGACCCATTTTTTCCACTCAGATACGGAAACCTGTAAAACCTTAAATTGGGCAACCAATATATCACTTATGGCAACTCTGTATTCATGATGATGTCTACAGGTCTTTGAGAAAGTAATGGGTGAACAATTGGGAAAAATGCATATTGACATACATCTGGGAAAGCATAGACGCTCTAGATCACAACTTCCAATTTATTTCAGTGCGTCTGTGACCCTTTCATAGAAATATTCTTAGAACTGGAAATTTGAAACTTGTTTTAAGGCAATAATAATAATAATTACTTTTGGTATTGGGATGCTCTGCCACTGAGCTGCATCCCCAGCCTTTTCTAGTTTGCATTTTGAGACAGCGTCTCACGGAGTTGCCCAGGTTGATCTCAAATTTGGGCTCCTCCTTCCTCAACTGCCTGAGTTATGGGATCACCGGGGCATGTAAGTTGTCTTCGATCAATTAAGATGAAACAAGAAGACATGCCATGGCCGGTCTGTGGTTCCCTCCCCGGGGTGCCTGTCCCTGGATCTGGGGCAGTGCTGTGTGAGTCCCAGTATGTGTGCTGCTTTTCAATTTGTGCCACTGTGCTGTGGCCTCCGGGCTCTGCATGACAGAGCCGACCCCATTCCCTCCCGAGTGGTCCTTCAGGGCCTTTGGTGGCGCTACAGAAACACAGCTGGAATCAGAAATGAGAATTCGGCTGGCAGGAGATGGAGGGCTCCAGAATCCAGGGGAAGTCCTGGTGGAAGATCTTGAACTAAGCAGGGCCAGGAACCACGCTGGGGGCTGGGATGCCTGCAGCAGCAAAGGCTTCGTGACAGGAAGCTCCCCCTGCAGCTGTGGCTGTCCTGTCTCCACCACTAGCTAGGGCTGCAAAGTCCTGGCACAAGTGTGGGGTCCGGGGGTGCGCTCCACCCCCAACCTTGCCAGAGAGAAGAAAATCTGACGTCCTCAGGGGCCCAGTGGGAGGCAGGCTCTGCACTTGCCACCCCTCATCAGTCCCATGTGGGACAGCTACTGTCCTTCTTGGGGAACCCAGGATGCTCTCCAGAGGAGGATGCGGAAGCTGGGTCACCAACCCATGACAGCTGTCTGCTGCTGGAGAGAAGATTGGCTGCGTCGCTCTGAGGCAGCAGGCTGGAGTAGGAACCTAGGTCCATGCGTCTGGCTCCCCGTTCTCCTTTTCCACATTTTTGCAGCGTCACCTGAGTGTCCCGGAGACTACCATCCTGGTGCTGTGGAATTTCTGTTGCCAGTTCAGAAGAGGCTGGGGGCCCTGTGGCCAACTGTTGTCCTGTCCTGAGCCCACTGGGACTCAAGAAATGAATGACACAGAAGCCATCTAGGATGTCTCCCAGGGACATGAGATAGGAGCCATCCTGTGCTCCTGCCTGGAGCGCACAACCTGAGACCCGAGAGGCAGCTGAGGAGTGGGCTCTGCGCCCCGATGGCGAAGCAGTGAGACAGGGAAGAGCTAGGCAGGCAGTGTAGACAGAACGATGCGGGTTGATTAGGAGGAAGTTAGCTGAGGGTCATCTTTCCTGAGAGGGCAAAGAGTGTCCCCTGCCCTGAGCAAGCAGAGGTGCACATCAGCTCCACATCCCCTTCCTAACAATAGTATCCAGACAGCGACTCCCTTTGCTAATAAAGGTGCTGTGGCCCAGGATCAACCGGGAGCTCAAACCAGAATCTTGCACTCAGGCTCCCAGGCATGGGGAGGGAGGCTGTGATTAGCAGAGGGGGAGAATCCTGAGACTGTGAGAAAGAAGAGCTGGGCCCCTGTTCCAGTTCTTGGCTCCGAGACTCCCTGCTCCTGGAGAAGCCTTTTCTTTCTGTCCTTGCTTAAATTAACTGTTTGCTCCGCTTGCCTCGGTTTCATTCTTCTACTGCAAGAGGATGAGAACCCAACTTCCTGGGTGCACAGGAAGATTCAGTCCCACAGCAAGCTGAAGGGACCCTGGCAGGGACAAGGCTATGTTCCAGGGCTCAGCCCTTGACATAGCATCCGGGCTCTGTGGGAAGAGGAGGAACTGGGGAGCGGGGACGGAGGGGGAGCTGCTGCCTTACCCAGGCTCTGGAGGGCTTTCCAGGGATCCGGTGTGGGATTTGGTATGGGCAGAAAGACTGCGCCCTGAGAACCGGCCCTGTCTCTAGTCCAGTTTCTATGAAAGGCATCTTCAGCATGCCTGGCCCTTTTTATTCAAACCACAGGCAATTCTTTATTATTGTTATTATTTTAGAGAGATAGAGGTAGACAGGCCTTGATCACGCCCTGTCCCTGACCCCTCCCAGCCCGCCCTGTCCCCAGTTTCCTCCTCCTATGTGCCTTTCCTGTCTTCAGTCCTGTGCTCTTACCCAACACACAGCTTTCTTTCCCTGAATTCGGGCAGCGCTAGCTCTGAGAGCGCTGGCAGAACCATCCCTGCCTGGGTGTGGGACAGAGCAGCCACCTTACCCCAGACAGACGCAGGCTTAGTCCATGAAGCAAGAGGGGCCCGAAGCTCCTACGATGCTTCTTGGCACAAGGCCAGTGACGTCCCCAGACATGACGAGAGCCTCCTGCGTGGCTTCTGTGCTGTCTGTGAACATTTACTTGTCTATTCTCTTTGGGAGTATCATGAGACAGTATTTTCAAATACTCTCTCCATCTTTACCGTCTCTGTCTTCTCTCTCCTGCCGAGAGACATTCTCAGTGATTCCTCAGCCCAACAAGCAAACTTTAGAAATAGCTCCAGGATTTTTTTTAAGAAAAGCTTCCAAATACAGGTTTTTCTCCTTTGCTTTCGCAAACAGTGAAGAAATCTCATATAAATTCCTGCCAAATACGTGTCCCCCCAGTATTCCCCAAGCACATGGCTCCCTGGGGCTTGGAGCTAGCAGAGATGTCTGTGCCACCTCACGGAGGGGCTGTGAGATTTCTTTCCTCGTAGAGCTATGTGAGAGCGCTGAGCTATATGTTACTCCACTGAGTAAGAGAAAGGAGTAAACGTCCCTCCGGACCCCTTGTCTACAGCCTGGGTGGTTCTCAATTAGAAAAAACAGTTCACAAATGTTAGTTTGGGAGATTTTCTTAAAATGAGCTGAACTATGCTAATACTTTGAAGCTCTTAATTATTAGGTGGTAGATCAAAATATATCTGAGTGTCCACTGCGTCTATCACTGCGTATAAACACGTATTATATGTTAGAAAAAGCAACATGACCTGCTATGTGATGGGTAGGAAACTGTGAAACAGCTCCTGTCCCTGTCAAGAGCTTGCTGTCTTGTTGCAAAGTCCAGAACCCTCTTGAAACTCTTTGCAAACAACACTGTTACATCACGCCACGTGGGAAAGTGGTCCGTGACCGAGGGAAGTTAGAATGCAGGGCCTTCCCCTGTGCGACTGAAGGGGTAGGAAGGCCCTGCATCCTCCTCCGGGATGCCACCTACCTTCCCTCTGGTCCTGCGCCCTCCCTCCTGGGGATGCCCCCTTCCTTCCCTCTGGCCCTGCGCCCTCCCTCCAGGGCCCTGGCTTCCCCCTGGCATCTTGAGGCACACTGAGGACCCCATGCCCCATCGTGGTGCAGCTCCCTACGTGGTGGCGTGGAAGCCCAGAGCCAGCGTGGTCAGAGGGATCTGCGCAGGGAGCAGCTGGCTCAGCTTGCCTGGGTCTCTTCCGTTGTTCCCTTCAGCCACCGTGTTTCTGTCCAGCCTATTACATGCTGCCCAACACAAGCCCAGTCTTAATGCCCCACATTTCTACCTGTCCTGCTAGGTGGGCTGCTGGGACCTGGAGAACCTGAGATCATGGATTCCATCCACGCAGTTCTTGGCTTTGCCGTGTGACTGGCGCTGTGCTCGAATGCGGCTGCTTCCTGTAAAGGGTTCAGTGAGAGGAGCAGGAGCGGGTGAGCAGGGGAGTTGTCACCTGCAGCAGACACATGCCTAATGTCCCTCCCAAACCCACCCGGGGACCTAGGCTCAATCAGGTGTCCTTATCCTCTCTGAGGGAGCAGGGCCTGGGCAGCTAAGTGCCAGCTGCAGCCTTGTGCAGGGGCTGGGTCCTGCAGGATGTCAAGGCCAGCTCAGGTGACAGCTGCCCACACTGACCTCACCTGCAGGGGTCCAAGCGCAGTGTCCCCAGGCCCACCCTGCTGCTTCTGATGAGACCACATTTTCAGTCTTGATGGGCCCCTGTTCCCAGATACTGGCCACACGTACCCTGCTGTCTCCTGCAGGCCCTGAAGGTGTGGCCAGCCACGTTTGCACCTTTGGAATGCCACGTGACTCTCAGCGCTGGCTTCTAGACTCAATCTTGTTATTTGATCAAAAAGGTGCATATTTTCAAGGGAGAGACTGTGCACCAGCCAGGTCTAAGTTCCTGGCGTTGACGCTTCTCGGCTGTTGGTGACTGCACACTGGCGTGTTCCTAGATGAGCTCAGGTTAGGCCCAAACAAGGTGAAGTGCGTGGCTGCATGTGTGCTAAACCTGCTCATAGAGCTGCTTTCCTGCAGCCAACCACGGTCTGAAAATATTAAATGAAAAATTCCAGAAGTAAGCAGCAAACAAGTTATAATTGTGCATTGTTTTTAGCAGCATGACAGAGTCTTCTGCTGTCTCACTCTGTCCCTCCCAGGATACAACTTTGTCAGGGAAATCCAGGCTGCACACACAGCTGCTTATTGGCTGAGGCCAATGTCCTTGTCATCAGGTGGACGGTCACGCTGTCCCAGAGTTTGTGTTCCGGTGACCCTTACTTTACTCATGAATGTCCCCAGGGTGCAAGAGCAGGGACACTGGCAATTCAGCTGTGATAAAGAGGAGCTGCAACGTGCTTCCCTCCATGACAAGGTGGAGGTGCCTGAAGATATTAGAAAGAGACCACAGCCATGTGGCTTTTATTGCAGCATGTTGTTAGAACTGTCCCCCCCCCCTTTTTTTTAAGAGGGAAGGAGAGAGTGAAAGAGATCAACTTTATTTTTCCATCTGGCCTTTGTTTCTCCAACACTCAGTTGTGTGCATGGTGCTGGGGTTTGAACCTGGGTCCTTGTGTGTGCCAGGCAAGCACTCCAACACTGAGACACTGCTCCAGCCCCACAATGTCCTATTTTTATTACTGTTGCTAATATCTTACTGTACCTAATTTATAAATTAAGCTGTATCACAGGTATTATGTATAGGAGAAAACATGGTGTCTGTCTATCTATAGAAATATATATATATATATACAGTTCAGTGCAATCCCAGCACAGCCATCCCTGGGGACTTTGGAGGGGTTCCCTGTGGAATGGGGCACAGCTGTGTGCGTGGACACACGAGGAAGCATTTGGCTTTGACCCTTGATTCTTTCGGCCCTAGTGCACTGATCAGGTGTAAAGCAAGGGGGAGTGGAGTCCCCTTGGACAGGAGGCTTTGAGGGCACAGGTCTCTCTCCCACCTAGTGTCTGAACACAGTATTGGATTCATCCCATCGTCCTTCGGTTGTCTCTGGGTTGTCGGCAGCAGTTCGGCCCTTAGGGCCATGGAATGAAGAACAGGCGCTCCCTGGCTGATGGGCTGCAGGGGCTCAGGTCAGCGCATTGTCAAAGCACAGCGTTCGCAGAGCACCAAATACCCTTCATGCCTTTCCGTTTCCAGTCTGCGTTCTGCAATCCATGAGAATTAGGTTTGCAGGAAGTTTCTATCTGTTAACCCTGAAGGCTGCTGAGCATAGGAGTGAACACCAGCATCCCTGGCAGCTTCATGAGAGTGCAGGGGCCTGGGACACCCACCGGAGTCCGTGGTTTTCAGAGCCCGCGTCCTGGCCTTGTAGAACATGGTGTCAGAGTGACCTGGGGAGTCGGGGAAGCGGATGGTCTAGGATGCAGGGGGTGGTGGTCATCTCGGGCACCCTGGTGCCTTCTGCCTCGCTCCTGATGTCGAATGGTGTCATCTAGCGGAGAAAACACAGCAGAAGCCGACTCTCATGGAGAGGCACATGCCAAACCCCAGGCAAGGTGGCCTACGCTGCTGGTTTGCAGAGATACTGTTTAAAGATGCAAAGGCTGAAAGCTCGGGAAGGAGTTCAGGGGACAGAGACAGAGCCTTAAGGCTGTGCTGACGACAAGGAAGGAACCCCTGAGGTCAAGGGGTTGCTGAAATTCTGTGGGAAAAATGAAAGATGGAATTCTGAGTGAGTCTGACTCAAAGCCCCTTTCACCTGTTCATGTAAATTGCTCGACACCAGTGTTTTCTGACCGAGGAGCTCCTAGATACCCAAGCTGTCATCTGTCCTAGAAACCTCTCCCTGTTCTCTTTGGCGTCTGTGGGTTCCCCCGCAGCAGGTCCCATGCCTAACGTCAGCCCCTCACGCTCCCTGGCCACCTCTCTAGCCTCACGGCCATCTACAGTTTCTGTGCAGCCTGTGATTGTGGGGAGTCTGCTGGGGGCTGCGGGGAGACAGGAGCCACTCACACCAGTCCCCTTCCCTATGGTCTTCTGAGCCCAGTGCTGGGCTTGGTGCAGACAGCAATGTCCTGAATCAACACGTGACTCATGGGGTGAAATTCAGGTGCCAGGCCTCCGTTTAGAAACCAGTGCCATCCATCTAGAAGCTCAGCATTTTATGTTTCCGGATGACCCGTGCTAAACAGGCAATGTCTTGTCAGGATGTCCAAGGACCAAGTTTCCTCCCTTTGGCCACTGCTGTTTGCCTGTAGAAGGCTGTTCCCCGTGACCGGGTGCCAAGTGCTGTAAGGTGAGAGCTACGCGTGTGGCCATGGCATCTGCCATCTCTTGCTGCTCTCTAGATGGCCAGTGACCTTCAGTGTTTATGTCAGCACACGACATGCCCGATGGAAGGCTGCAGGGCTGCTCAGGGACTTTGTTTCCCCATGGGTGCTGCGAGTGTGGGGCCTGCACCTCTCTGCCCAGCAGCGCCCTGCACGTCGGAGCCGCTGTCCGTTCCGTGTGGGCTCCCAGGGCTGTCCACGTGGGGAGACACCCATAGGTAGGGGTGTAGCCCATGGGGTTGGAAGGCTGCAAGCAGGAGCAGCTGAGGGAAACCCTCTCCAGGGCGAAGGATGGGCTGGAAATCAAATCGCAGAGGCTGTGTTTCTGTGTGGCCACCTCCAGAAGACACCCTTTCCCACACACATGCAGGTTTTATCCTGCATGGCCTCATTTGTAGATATTTAAAAATCTACCCTTAAAAAAGAGTCAAATGTCTGACTTAAGAAAATTTCAAAGAGATAGTGTGTTGTGGTTAGGAGCCCAGGCTCTGGGCTGGACAGATGGGACACCTGAATCCTAGTGTGGGCACTGTCGGTGATGTCAGGGGACGTGCTCATTCTCTGTGGCCCAGATTCCTTTCAGTTAAAGGGCAGTGACCAGAGCTGGAGCAGTGGCTAGGCAGTAATGGCGCTTGACCAGCATGACAAGTGCACAGGTTCAAACTCCAGCATCACATACACAACAAAGTGTCAGAGCAACGAAAGCCATGTGAAAAACAATTAAAATTGATTAATTCGTGTTCTCTCGTGCACGCGCTCTCACTGTGCTTCTCTCTTTAAAAAAAAGTAAGGGCAGTGACCATTGGAACTGCCTCACAGGGTGGTTGAATAGGAAATGGACTCATGCAGAGGATGCGCAGAGTGCAGGCACTGCTCAGAGGTTAGCCTGACCACTGTCACCGCCAGGCTCACCGTTCCCACACCAGATTAATCTCGTAGAGCCAAGGAGCAGTCACCAGGCCTAAGTGGACACCTGCTCTACACCCACAGGGCCACCCCCCGCTGAATCACACCTGATCAGATCCCCAGCGTGAGCACGCCTGGTGTGGCTGAGCCAGGGCCCTGGACTGCCCATCCCTGTGTGCCCAGGGGCTCTGTTCTCTGTCCCTGTGAACATCTGCTTTCAGCCCGAGTGTAGCCATTCCATGCCACCTGCGGTCCCGATTCCCTGGCTGGTGGGCCTCAAGGCCGTGCCATCCCTTTCTCCCTCCCTTTCCTCCTCCCCCCTCTTTATAGCTCCTTCCTTTCTGTGTTTACCACTGCACCAGGAGCTTCACCCTCAGGCAAGTTTGGGAAGCCTGGTTGCTTGCTGGATTTTCTAGTTACCCATGGTGGGTCCTGACGATGGGAGGGGAGCACAGAGCTGGAGGTAAGGTGGCTTGATGTGGGTTCGGTGACACAGCCTCCACCCAGTGGCCCTGATGCCTGGCTCTGGGCTTGAGGGAACTGACGGAGGCATCTGGTCCCTGAGATCGTGCTCTGGGGCTGCTCTGTCAGCAGCCACAGGGGTGTAGAGTGCAGGTCCCCTACCCACTTCCCTCTCCTCTGAGCACTTGCATCCTGGTCAGATACTGCGTTACCACAGACAGGCTGCGTCCAGCCCTGTTCCTGCAATGGCTCTGGGAAGACCACACTGTTTTCCCATTCAGCAGATGGCAGCTGGATGGCAGTTCTGCAGCAGATCAGGGGGACAGCAGTGCAGGGGCACGGCAGCCCTGGCACCGCCAGGTCCTGTTGTCCTTCTGGAAGGGTGAGGCCGAGTCCTTCTGCTGTGGACGGATGGGCAGGAACACGAGGAGCCCAGATGAGGAAGGCGAGGTGGCATGTGGGACAGAGAGGTGTTCTGCAGGCTCCTCTCCTTTCCCCAGTGCCACTTCCACCTCTCAGACTCGATTTTTCTCTATCAGATGTCAAATTCCCTCAGTCCTAAAGCAGCTCTTAGGAGCAAAAAGAAAGAGGGTGGGGGGAGGAGGAGGGAGCAGGAAGGAGAGGGAGAGAGAGAGGAAAGAAAGAAGGAACTGACTCTGAAGTGACCAGAGTCCAGTGCGTGTCCCTGGTCCCGGGAGATGGTGTCCCCATGGCAAGAGGTGGATCTCAGCGACCTTGCACCACTGAGTGTGGGCACATCGGGGCCTCCAATAGGAACTGTAGAGGTCATGCACTCTTGGTCGGGTTGAAATTGTCCCCAAGGGTTTCTTGGGGGACAAACCTTCCTTCCTGTGAGGAATGCACATGTGTGGTGCAGTGTGGAAGGGCAGCGGGGAGACGCAGGTGCAGAGACTTCTTGGCCCTGCAGCTGTGGCAGAACAGAAGGTGCTCCCAGCAGACGGGGGGGTGCTGGCCCAGATGTGACATGCTGAATGCCACTTGGCCTCCAGGGTCTTCCTCCTGGTGCCCAGTAGAAAACCCAGGTGTGGCACCTGCTGTGGCTTCTCTGGCCAGCGCTCCTCAAAACCATGGGGACCATCAAAAGCAAGGGAAGTCTAAGAAATTGTCACTGCCAAGAAGGACCCTCAGGGACACTGGGACTGAATGGAATGTGGGGTCTGGGATGGGATCTATTGGAGACTAGAGAAAGCAACACACTCAAGGAACGTAGGTCTCCAGTTAGTGCCAACACGCCAGTGCCGCCTCGCGAATCCTAACAGCTGTGCCGTGTGGCAGTGTCCCTGTGAACCCGAGACTGTTCTAAAACGAAGCGCTTACTTTTAAGAAGTGCTACGTGGGGAGTGATAATGAAAACAACGGGGGGCGGGAACACTGATGCTGGGAAGATCTGGGGACGTGCCCTCCATGGCAGCTGGATTCCAGGCCTGCAGTTGCCACTGGTTTTTCTGATGTGACCTGGCTTATCTAGGTGACCTGGTCTCTCTTTCTCCCTGATGGTTAGTTTCAGAGCAGAAGTAGTGAAGCAGAATGAACTGTGAGATTCTTGGGCTTCTTGCATGGACGGGACCCCTCCTGATGTGTCCTCCTTGACCTGTCCACGCTGTGGACCGCCTGCTGTACTTAGACAAAACCCCGGCTGTGACGGTGTCCAGAGAGGCCTGGCATGAAGGCCCCACCTGCCTCTCACTCTGGCCACTCTCTCCCTTGATTGCCCAACCATTTCCTGTCCCTCCTTCCTGGTCATCAAGCGTGCCAGGTCTTCACCTCTGTGACTCCAGCTGGAATACATCTCCTCCTCTCCATGTGACCTGGGCTGAACTTGACCCCACCTGACCCGATGGAGCTCCCTGGCCATCAGAGCCACAGGGCAGCTGGGGACCTGGCTTGAGGCTTGTTTTCTGAATTGCTACCTGCCTCCTATGACTGCATGGGACGTGGGGTGATGGGCATAGGTCCCCTGAGAAGGCCTGTGGGGCCCTCACTACCCAGCTCCTGTGTTAGTTTCCCCTGGCTGCCGTGACTAACCGCCACAGTTCGGTGACTCAAAGCAACACAGGTTTCATATCTGAGTTGCAGGCATCAGAAGTCTGAAGTGGGTCTCCCTGGTGAGGTTGGATGTGGGCAGGACTGTGTCCCTGCTGTGGTGCCCAGGGAAGATCTGCTCCCTTGCCTTTGCTGGCTTCCAGGGGACCTGTCCCCTGGCTGAGGTCCTTCCTTGTCATGAATCTAGCAATGTGGCACCTCCCTCTGCCTCCACACTGACTTGGACTTCCTCTCCCACATTCTAAGGACCCCGGATCACACTGGGGTCTCCTGGATGACCCAGGGCAACGCCTAATCAATGACCTGAACTCCATCTGCAGCCTTCACCCTCCTTTGTGGGGTAACATAGATGCCCCCAGAGCCTATGAGGACCTCCTGGAGGTCAGTTCCTTCCCTGCTGCACAATTGAGTGAATGAACGGTGCCTACAACAGCTCTTGGCCAGCACAGGGCTCTGAGTCGCCAACCGGGCTTTACAGAAAATAGTGACCAGGAGAGAGCCTGGGAGGGCTGCAGAGGTTCATGGCTCAGCACTCGAGATGGGGACCATGCCTTGTGGGCTGGCTGGCCTACAGACACGCATACTCACTCTGGTCCTCACCATAACTGACTAGCCTTCCCCTGGACCCTGTGCTCATGCGCAGCTGCAGGCTGCCAGCTGGGACTCCACTGGGCGACCTGTGAGAGGCGCAGTGTTGGAATTCAGAGGCCAAGACCAGGATCTTTGTGCCATCTGCTGAGGACTGTGTGGCCCTAAGGCGCGGCTCCTGCTCTGGACGGTGTGCCGGGGAGGGCGGAGGTGGGCTGCGTGAGCTCTCAGCTGCTGCTGCCCTTGGCTTCTGGATGATGGGGTGCTGAACCATCCACATCAGCAGCTGTGCTTTAAATCTCAATGCCTTGGGGCCCTTTTGCTCACGTTTCCCCTGGGTTTTGCTGGTGACAACACGGGTGTGCCGCCTCTGCCTAACAGGAAGCAGGATGAAGGGGACACAGGCTGAGACTGGGCCTTTGGTTTTGCCTGAACGAGCCGTGGTTTAAAGGAATGGGCCTCTGCCCTGGAACCCCAGCACCTGTTGACAAAGATGGAGCGAGGACTTGGTGCTGCAGGGATCAGGAGAACAAGCCTGTGTTTTCTGCTTCCTGGCTGCTGTCTCCTGGCTGAGAGGGAGGGTTAGGTTCTCAAAGACACACAACCATGCTGGCACATCCAGAAGGGAACGTAGTGACCAGCCAGGTTCGTTATTCATTGCCTGGGACTGAGAAACCCAGAAGGACGGTAGCCAGACACCTCCCGTGTGCATGGGGTGGGGGCTGCCCTCCACAGCTGGGGGACACAAGGTGGTGATGTGGGTTGGAGAGCCCTGGGTTAGGGTTAGGATTGGCTGACTTCTAACCACCTCTCCACCAGCAGCAGATAAACAGCTGGAAGGAAGGTCGCAGTTACATGGTTATGTGCTCATTGGGCAGAGGAAAGGGGAGGAAGGGAGAGGAAGGGAAGACAGGCCCACCCTGTGGGGAGGAGAGGGGAGGAAGGAGGATGCACCTGAAAGGAATAATCCGGCACACCAAGACCAAAACCAGTCGTCGGAGATGGGTTCCCACTTATTGCGGGTGTACAAGAGCATTTATAGGGGCTTTTCATGGGGATTGGGGTAGTTAGGAGTAGAGGGCAGATGCTGATTGGTTCTCTGCCCCAAGGACAGTGGTGAAAGTAGGTCCTTGGGTGTATGCTTGTGCCTGTGGAAAAGTTAGAGCCCAGAAGGTTAGAGCCAGGATGATTAGAGCCAGGAAGATTAGAACCGGGACAGAGCCAGGAAGAGAAGTTTGGGAGGTGCCTTGATAACAGAGGGGGTTACAGCACCCACCATGGGGAGAGGGAGGGAGGACAGGCCCAATGCGGGTGGAGGAGAGGAGAGGACTCTCACCATCTTCCAGGCTGGATGCCACAGTCTTCTTAGGAGTCATCTGGCAACAAAGAGACTCCAAGATGCCTGTGCTAAGGGACCCAGTGAATTTTCCACATTTCTTGTGCCAGAGGAAGCTCTTGCTCACATGATAGAGGATAAACACAAGACCATTCCAAATAGCATTTTAAATAGCAAAACACTGGAAACAACTTGCAGACTGATCAAAAAGGAATGCATAAATAATGAAATGCTGATCCAGTGTGCACTCCACAACAAGCGTAAAGGAATGAACTGCAACTGGGCTGACGTTATGAACGTACCATGACCTGTAGGTGTGTTTGGTATGTGCCTTTTTTGATGATGAAAATATTGGTAGATGCATATAATATACCCTTTGTATAAATATTTAAAACTTGAAAAAAATTAGAAGCATGTGGGTGTAAATACATCATTGAAAGTACAATCATACCCTTGTCAGTGTCAATAGAGCTTAGGATGGAAACACCCCAGGGAGAGTGAAGCAGGATTGTGGGGAGGATACACACAGAAGAGGTAGGGGCCTGGACTTGGTCTGTAGCAGCTGATATTCCATTGCCTTTGTGTATTAGGGATAGGGGTGTTCGCTACATGGGTGCGTGTATGCACACACACGCATCGTCCGGGATATATGCATGATACGGTCTATGCCTCAGGTTATTTTACGTATTTCTATACCTCATTGCACATCTGAAGTGTGTGGCAAATCTAAGAAGAGTTTAAATGAAGCCCGTGTTTTTAGGGTTCCCTGGATATTAGGGAAAGCTGGTTACAGTGGTCACATCCTTTTGTACAGATGGTAGAGTGGGGGGTAGCATCTTCCTATCAGTGAGGTAGAGGGTTTTCACCTCATTTTATGCTTTTTTATATCTGTATTCATCTATTTGGTTTTTAAAATGAGAGGAACAGTGAGAGGGAGAGAGAATCAATTTTATTTTTCCACCTGGCCTTTATTTCTCCAACACTTGGTTGCGCACGTGGTGCTGGGATTTGAACCCGGGTCCTGGTGCATGCCAGGCAGGTGCTGTAAGTGCTGAGCCCCTGCCCCAGCCCTGGATTCACCTTTACATGGAGCCTAAGAGGTGTTGTGTGGTGAACTGTGCATTCTGTGTTCTCTCTACCGTCTTCTTGCTGGAGATGGGACTCTCGGAGGGGTGAGGATTTGGAAGTGGGTTTGGTGAGGACGCCTCGTTTATCTCAGCTGTGGGATCCCAGCACCTGACAGGCTGCACATAAGAGCTTGTGGCTTTATGCTGCGGCTGTGGGAGTCCCCTTAGCCTCTCTGAATCTTGGCTTCCCCCAGGGGAAGTCGGTACCTACCTCCAAGGGCCCTCCTGAAGGCTAAAGGGAGGAGCGTTGCAGGAGCACGGGATTCCTGTGTGCCCAGGCGCTTCCCAGGAACCCTCAGCTGGACTGTGTGACAGGAGCTGGCTGAGAGGCTTGGGAGCTTCGTCCACTTGGGTTTGCATTCTGCATTCGTTTTTAGGCCTCAAATTGCTGATAGACCACTCTCCTAAAGAGTGGAGCTCTGTTTCCCTGGTGTTTGCGTGAATGCACAGCCTGGGCATCTGCCCTTGAGCTTCCCACTCACAGTGCCCTTGAAACCAGATCCTACCTTAATGAAATGTTAATGTCCGAGCCTGACCTCCACAGTCCCTTGCAAATAAAACTGACTGATGTCACAGCCAACCATAACTAGGCACCTCCTTTAGGGCGAAGCCCATTATTGATCAAGTACTTCTAAACCCACAGGCTGTGTGCTTGGTACAGTGCTGATGGCCAGGTACCTGACACTGGGAGCAGTAAATAGGCAGTGCCTGAAATAACAGGGACTTAGCACCAGGAGAGCAGAAGCCCTTGACCACAGTGAGAACAAGCTGCCCCATGCAGTATGAAAATTAGCCAAGGACACACACAGCCAGTTCATCGGGAAAACCCCGATGAACACAGGAGAATAGGCCAAGGTCCCTGGCAAGCAAGCAACACAAGATTGGAGATTCCCCCCTGCATGCACCAGATTGGCAAAAAGGTAGCCTCTGACAGGAAGTGGGGTAATGGGGGCTCTCACCCTCTGCCCGTGGGAGTGCAAATCGGTGTAACCATTTTAGACAGCAATCTGGCAATAACCCAGCTAAGCAAATGATGCAATTCCGTATAACCAGCAATTCTAAGCGCACAACCTGGGTGTCTGGCGTCTGCAAGCTAGGCTGATGGTAACGAGGAAACATTTTAAACAAGCAAGCCTGATGCGCGCTGGAGCAGTACGTGTGAGTTGAATGAACTGGAGTTACACACATGCACCCGGACAGCTGCAAACAGCAGGAAAGGATCCAGCACGTAAAGCAGATGACCGAAGAATCATGTCTTGCTGTCACAGGACTCTGCAAAGCATGCAAAGCTGTTGTGTATTTGTGCATACGTAAGTAATACTAAAATATGCACTTTTAATGAGACGTTTATGTTGTACTGTCCATATTGACATCTGCTTTGGGCATGCGTGTGTGTACCTACACATGTACGTGTGGGCATATGTGCTATCCACACGTGTATTCACATGCATGTGTGGAAGGACATGGTGAACACAGGGTTAGGTTGTAGCCACCTGGGGGGAAGAAGAGGGTATGGTGGGGGTCTGGTTAGACTCTTTCAAGCTGGGCGGTGGACGTGGTTCACTTTACTGCGAACCCTACCTCCCTTGCCCTGCCGAGCTCCTAGAGGTGACCAGGTCGCAAACCCAGGAAGAGATGACCGGAGAGGCGAGGTGGTCAGCGGAGAGGGGAGTGTACTGTCTGGGCCTCTCCCGTCCTTGTCTCTGTTCACAGAATTGAAGAACAGGATGCGAGGAGAGCAAGCCCCAAGTTTACTGCAAGAGCTGAAGAAACAAAACAGAGTTCTCCGAAAGAAGGGGCGGGAGCCGGGGTCTAATGGGAAAGTGCTGAGCGGGATTTGGGTTTTCCTACCTTTCCTATCTCTGCCCCTCTCCGCGCTGTCCTTATCTTCGCCCAGTGGTGTCCACAGGTCCTTTTCAGTCTTTCTGTTGGGTCCTCTGCTCACATCCACGAGGACTGTCATGAGCTAGGAAGCTGGCCTCACTGGGGGACACTCCTGGTGCTCTTGCTGTCTGCCTGTCCCTGACTTCCATCCTCACCATCTCCCTGATGCCTCTGCAGTTCTAAATCTCCATCAGGAGTGGGTGTCCCAGACTGCCACGTCCCCTTGACGGAGCCCTCCTGCTGGACGCTCAGCACCCACTCTGCAAGGTGGGTAAGACGAAGCCTGCTCAGAGGTGGTTGTGGAGACTGAAAGTGACTGAGGAAACCACAGGAGCACCAGCGAATGACAGGAAGCACGCAGAGATGCTGGTACGTGCAGGGCAACGCAGCGTGCCTAATCCTTACGACTGAGACGCGTGCCTGTATAAAATGCGAGTGATGGATCCGCTTTTGGGGAGGGAGATCTTTGAATGTCGGTGTATGCCTCTCATCCTCAGCACCTCCCAGTGAGGACTGATCCTGCTTCAGAAGCTCTGTGGCCCCAGGGGCCCTGTCTGCCATCCTGGGTGGGGCTGGGGGCTTAGGCAACAGTGGCGATGTTGATTCCAATTACTGGTATTTCTGAGGGTTCTAAGCGCAGAATGAAGGGGGAAACCAGTGAGGGTTAGATGTGCGTTGATTGTCTCGTTCATTCATTTCCTCATCCCTGGAATACTGCTTGAATGTGAAGCGGTGTGCCTGGTGGCTTAGATACAATACTCTTCAATTGTCCTATGGGCACTGCAAAGCAAGCCCTGTAATTCCCCTTGAGTGACAGGAAGCTGAGGCTCACCTTGGGGTGGGCACAGGGTGGGTGCTGAGCGGTCACGCCCTGGTTCCCATGATAACCCGTCTCTGGGCTGTGTTGCCCTCACAGAGCTGATCCTCTATCTCCTCTATTAGAGACCCAAGGTGCTTGGACAAATGATTATGGCAGAGATGGGACTGTGATGGGCCTGTGGACAGGAGCAAGGGGACTCAGAAGGGAGGGACTCAAAGAAGCAAGGGTGGCTAAGAATTGTGCCATCCACTAGTACAGGGTCAGCAAATGTTCTCTGTAAAGGGCCCGATAGTGGGTGCTCCTGGCCTTGGTGGTGAGATACCTCTGCTACTGCACAGACAGAGCAACCAGGGAGAGCACGTAGGCTCAGGGGCTGGGGGCTGGGTCCCCACAGAGCTTATTCCTGAAAGCAGGGCGTCTGTGGTCTGATTTGAGTGGGCTCTCCTTTGTGCTACTGTGCCCCAGTGGGATGTCAGGTGACTTTAGGTGGCACAGTGGCATGGTTAATAATGTGGACACCCACAGTGATAAAGTAACCCCTTCTGAAGTTGTGTGTTCATCTTTTCTGTTATTTCTTAGAGAACTTCTTGGTTGTTGTCAGAGTATTTACCATTTCTCGGATTCTTGATAATTGCTGATTTTAGCAAAGATAGGTGTTAAGCGCGTACCATCATGTAGCTGGGACTTCCTTACGTGTTGTGGAGTTTCATTTTACAGTGATGATAAGAGATTTCTTTGCAAAATAAATGGATTCCTATATCACCAAGGGTCTCCTGGGCTGAGATTTAGAAAGCACTGTTTTTGTTGAATTTCTGCATTTTGTGGTAGATGAGGAAAAGAAGACCCAAGTGCAGTGGTCTGCTCCAGTCATGGGCCCGCACAGCCCAGATTCATCAACAGGAAGGCCTGGGTGGTCTCTGGGCCTGGAGGTGTGGCCTGAATTTAGAGGAAGCCGGGAGGAGAGGGATGCCCGGTCGCCCGTGGAAACGGGAGGGAGAAGATGGAAGGAGATCCCTTGCCTGGGACTGCATGGTCCCTCCTGGACCCCGTGTAGCCCCTAAGCACACTCAGGCCATCATCAGGGTCCTTGCTCTCTCTCGCTTGGGATCCGATGAGTTTATTTTCACAACCGTAGAAAGTGGAATTGGGGTATTTCGTTTTTGTTCGAGGAGATGAACAAATGTGTTTGCTCATGTAGCTTTTCAAGGACCGCGATCAAGCCTCTCTTCCATGAGTGCTCTCTCTCTCCGTCAGAAGCAGAGCCCTTCAGTTCAGACCTGCCCAATTAATCAATTCATCCCTGGTATGGTAGCAGCAGCCTCCTGCCGGGGACTGCTCTGCCTGCTGGCAGGGCTGTCCTGCCTGCACCTCCTGAGCGGCTGGATTTCCTGCTTGGCTTAAGCGGAGATGGGGCTGTAATAGTGTTCTCGGAGATGTGTTCAATTTGTACCTGGAGAATTTTTATGATGTCTCACAGCTCAGTAAGCCACAAAATGAGCTGCAGTGCTAAAATCTGAAGATAGAATAATGTCTCCTTAAGATGCCCTGCCGCGGGCCTCGCATCTAAGAGAAAAGTGTCCGCCCAGTCGCCCAGCTCGTCTGGGGGTCGCGCACCGGAGTGGAGCTTGGCTCCCCCTGCTCTTAAGGCCCTGTGACAGCTCGGAGGAGTGACACAGCCCCATGTCACCCGACCCCGGCAGAGTGCTGCCCACAGTTGGGGTTGTCCGAATGGCTCTACCCCCAGCCACGCGTAGCTGGTGCAGCTGTGTGGGGCTTCGCAGAGGCAGGCTCGCTGCGATCACAGCGCAGGACACAGCTGTGAGCTGCGTGGACACACGTGGCAAAGTGGCCCCTCATGGTCTCATCAGATGCCAGTCTCCTGTTCAGTAGTCACGGGAGCCTGGCATGGGCCAACTGTGGCCCCAGAGACTGCATGGATCAGACCTGCAGGGAGCTGACCTCCACTTCTGGACAAGAGAGAGGGGGAACCAGTGCAGGTGCAGTGGGTGTGGAGTCAGGAGAGCTCAGTTTCCAGAGTCGGGTCCAGCAGGGTCACCTAATGGTCCTATTCTGGTGGCTTCCTAGGAATGAACACATGGATGTGCTGGGGTGAGTTCAGCCTGCCTGACGGGAGGTGGCCACCTCTCCAGCTCCCTGCTGGTCCCGGGCCAAGGATGATTGGCACCTTCCCCGCAGCTCCCTCCCCTCTCCCCCCAGCAGCTCACTGAGATGCCCAGGGTGCAGAGGCTGGGACAGTATGGTCAGGAGGAAGTGACTTGGAGCTGCCCTCAGAATAACAGGGAGGGCAGGGCCAAGGGGGAGCTTTATCTCCAGGAGGGCGTGAGGGAGGAGGGCAGGGGCTGCAGAGGGGACATGTGAGAGGGAGGCGGTGCCGCATGCTAGAGCCCCACGTTCAGGCCTTGCATGCATGCATGTATGCATGCATGTGTGCATGTGTGCGCGTGTTGTTTTTGTTTCGTGCAGAGGAGCAGCCTTCTGGGTTACTTAACCCGGGCTTTCTTAACTCTGGCTATTTCACAATGCAAATCACTGCTTTAGCTGTCTGACCCACTTGCTTCAAATCTTGACATGGTGTCCTGTTGTTCAAAAAGTAGAGAAAGCAAGTCACTCTGAATAAAGGGATGCTCAAACCAGACTTTGGGACCCACGTTCACCGGGAGGCCCTTGTAAGGATGTCCACCTGGATAGCACGATCAGAGGAGCAGCCCCTGGAGGAGCTTGACGGGGAGAGCGAGGCCCCTTTCATGTTTTGAAAGCGTTGCTTGACGTGAGCTGCACAGATGTGGTCTGCAGAGCACCTGGGAGCAACTGCGGGCTGCAGGCGGGAGCTTCACCCAGGGGGAAGCCTTAGGGACACTGAGCAGGACAGAAGAGCACTGAGAAGCAAAATGGCCTGGGGCATGGTGGGCACCCAGCACAGGGCAGGTCAGGGAGGGAGGGGGAAAGAGAGAGAAAGAGAGGGAGGGAGAGGAAGGAGACAGGGAGAGAGAGAGACAGAGAGATGGAGAGAGAGGAGGAGAGACAGGAAGAAAGAGAAGGAGAGGGATAGAGGGAGAGAGGGAGAAAGAGGAGGAGAGACAGAGGGAGGAGGAAAGAGGGTGAAAAGGACAGGACGGCAGCCCCTTGGAAGTGGCCGTCGACAGCCCTGCAGTTGAGGACAGTGTGCGTGTCCACATGGAAACCTGGCTTAGTCATGTTTCTGGTTTTAATCTCTCACACTTCATACTTTGCTCAGAGAACCGAGCCCTGCCCGCCGGTGCTGCAGCTGCCCCGCTGCCTGTCTGCGTGTTGACTGATGGACGGGCTTCTCTCCGACACTCCACCCGCTGGGTGTGTCTGTTATTTGGAAGTGCCAGCTTCCATGTCCTCAGATCTCCGCTGGGTCTAAGGTGTGCCCACACTTGCTCTAAGTGGGAACGCACCCTGGACACCTTCCGTGCTAATTGCCTTTTAGACACATGATTGCAGCAAGCGCTTGTCCCAGGGACGGAGAAGGAGCTGGCTTGTGCCCACCACACCTGTGCTGTGTGCGGCTCCCTGCCAGCCCTGAAGGCGCAACCTAGAGAAACCAAGATATCCACCCTGCCGCAAGGGGCCCTCCTTGTGCCTTCAGAATGTCCAATAGGAAATGTCATTTCGCTTCCTGTTTATTAATTGAATCGTCCAGGCCGAGGGCAGAACTTAGAACAGGCCCTTCTTCCTCCAGATGCCTTCCAATCCGTGAGGGCAAAGGGTAGAGATGACTCCATCAGCCACTGGGCAGAGAATCTGGGCTTCCCACCCTTTTACGTCTCAGCAGTCATAAAAGAAATTGCCCTCAACTCAAATGGCGTGTGGGCTCAAACAGCGGTGGACCTGGTGAAGCTCATTAAGCAGGAACTTTCGGGCCCCTTTGCAACTCATTCACTGGAGCTGCTCCACACAGGGTTCTCCCCCGTTCCGAAATCAACGTGGCGCCAGGACTAAATAAACGGTGAAGGGCTCATGGCTCCAGTTGTTCCAGCTGTTCTTTTCGCTCCGTCCTGTCACTTTGAAATCTCTGCACTCAGTAATAGGAAATCTCTTCCAGTTCCCGGCTGCGGTTTCAGTGACACAGAAGTTATGCAAGAAACATCAGCTGCCAGGGGCTTGCTTCAGGTCCTCCTAGAAAGATGTACGTGAGCTCCATGGTGCATATTAACTTTTTGACCTCAAATTTTGCAAATGAAGAGAAGCGACCAACAGCAGTGGCGGTGAAGGATTTTGCCCGAGTGTGAGGGTGGGGAAGCGCGTGCCTGGCTGGGGTCTGCAGGGGCGGGAAGGGCACTGTGGGGTTGGAGCCTCCTCCGGGCCTGGGTCCCGGGCACGTCACCCCACCTGGCCTTTCACCTTGCACCTCTGTGTGCTTCCGGCGCGTGCAGTCATTACAGGGGATGGAGAGAGAGCAGTTTTGTGTCTGTTAAAACTTTGGCATTTTTTGTCGTCATCTTCATAGCGAGCCGTCCCTGATAAACATCCAGTCTGTATCAGCTGGGTCTGCTCTCTCTCTGGAGGGAGGCTTGGAGCAGCCTCTGGAGCCCCATGGATCTCAGTCTCTGTTTCTGAGTCTGTCTCTCTGCGACTCTGTTCCTCTACCTCTGTCTGTCTCTCTCTCTCATATGAACATACCCACACCTGCATCTACACAACGTTACCCGCTCCTCACCTGCGGAATTGTCAGGGGAGCACCAGAGCACAGGAACTGGGACTACCCTACACATCTCTAATTGCCATCTCTAACGAAATCAGCTAACAACCCCACTGAGACCTCCAGCAGGTCCTGTGACCGATGGCTCCGGTTGTAGCTGTTGCCAGGGACAGGAAGGTGCTGATGGCCCTCATGGTCACCATGAGTTGAGAGGCCCTAGGGACTTTCCAGGCAGCTCCTGGGGGATCACTCTGCCTCCATTTCTTCTAAGATACTTCTTCACCTCCCTGAGCATTGTCCTGGGGCTGTCTGCGGTGCATTTCTATTTGTGTAATTTGAAAACTAACCACCTATAGGGGCAGCAGCAGAGGTCATTAGAGACTTCAGAGAACAAAAAATGGAAAGAAGAAAGAAAGAAAATAGAAGAAGAAGAGCCCAGGAAATGGGGAGGGGTTAGTGAGGAGCTTGCATTCCTGAAGAACTCAGGCTCAAAAGCCTTTAACGCAACTGATGTGAAGGGAGGTGTCAAAGAGTGTGGCTCTGGGACAGCCCTGGGGGCCATGCAGTTCCACGGAGCAATTTTTATTTAGTTTTTCATGTGACTTTCATTCCTCCGACACTTTGTTGTGCATGGTGCTGGTTTTTGAACTCGTGCATGCCAGGCAAGCCCCCATAACTGCCGAGCCGCCCCAGCCCCCTTCGGAGGCCTTCTTGATAAATACCTGTGACTACAGGGCGGGGCGGGCGTAGACTCTTCCTGGGAAAGTGTCTGTGAAAGTTGCCGCCTCTTTCTCTTTAGCAGCTCAGCTCTGAAAAACAGAAGTAGCATGAGAAGCCCAGGAGGTAAAATTTCTTATAGGACTTCGTTTTAGCTCCCAAATCAGCAAAACGCTTTTAGATCAGAAAATTGCAAAGCACAGATTAGTGGTTTAGGATTACTTATCTTTGCAGTCTCTTAGGTGTTAATCTCAAAGCACATTTTAAAAGAGGCAAAACCCTTTCCCTAACGCACGCACCTAGAGCATACTGGGAACACAGAAGTGCATTTTTTTCTCTATAAGACAAAATACTTGAACATACATTGTAAAATAAAGAATTCAGACTCAGACATGCCGGGAATTGGTTTTCCTTGTCTCTGACATTTTAATTTAGGCCTTAAGTGATGGATCCCATGAGTAATTTAATGTAGTCCAAGAAATGATCTAAAAGCATCATGTTTATTCCTAAGGTGTGGATGGGTGGAGGCTCTGTAGATGAGCCAGTGAATTCAGCACCTTTAAACCGCATCGCTGTCCTGGGTGACTCCTAAACACCTGCTCTGAACCTGGTCCTGACGTGAGCTCGAGAGAACCTGTTCCAGAGTCCTGACGCTCTCAGCTGGACTCTGTTGATCCTTGGCAACACTGGAAGAAATCTTGGGGGAGAAGTTTTTTTTAGCTTTTTTTTAAATAAGAAATTTAGTTGTACTATCAAAATGCATATAAAGTAACAATATGATATGCACATATTCTTAAATCAGAATCACCCCCCAGATCCCTCCCTATTCTCCCTCCGTCTCCTCTTCCCCCTGCTTCATATCTATGGTTCCCCTAGATTATGTGTTTGCTATGTCTTTGCTGGGTCTGATATATGAGATTAATTCCTTTTCACACAGGCCTGGGTTCAGCTCCAGCCTCCACAAATGAGTGAAAACATTCGACCCTTGACTCTCTGGGTTTGGCTAACTTCACTCAGCATGATTTCTTCCAATGCCATCCATTTACTCTTAAAGGCTGCGATATCATTGTTTCTAATAGCTGAGTAGAACTCCATGGTAGGTATGTGTATGTATTTATGTATGTGTATATATACCAGAGCTTTTGGATTCATTCATCCAGTGAATCCAAAATTCATCTGGGTTGGTTCCATAATTTAGCTATTGTAAATTGAGCTGCTACGAACATGGATTTTGCTTTGTGCTGATTCTAACTCTTCTGAGAAAGTACCCAGAAGAGGGATGGCTGGGTCGTATGGTGGGTCCATCCCTAATGTTTTGAGGATTCTCCACACTGCTTTCCAGAGTGGCTGGACCACTCTGCAGTTCCACAAACAGGGTGCCTGTGTTCCTATCTCCCTGCAACTCCTCCAGCCTCTGTTATTGTTTGTATTCTTCATCTTTGCCAGTCTGACTGGAGTGAGGTGCAATCTTAATGTAGTTTTGATTTGCATTTCTGATTGCCAGTGATTTAGAACCCTTTCTCATGTATCCATTGGCTTGCTCAATGTCCTCTGTTGAGAAGTTTCTATTTAGCTCTTTGGCCTATTTGTTGACGGGGTTGTTTGTGATTATATATTAAGTTTTTTTGAGGACTTTGTACATTCTGGGTATGAGTCCCCTTTCAGGAGATTCACAGGCCATGATTTTCTCCCGTTCTGTAGGAAGTCTCTTTATTTTTTTAATACTGGTCTATTAACTTAGGTGGAAACGGAGTCTCAGCAGTCATTGGCTGAGGTGCTGCGGGCTGGATATTTTTAAGGGAGGGGCAGAAGCTTCCAAAGCCCCCATGTTTACTTCCCAATTGTTCCTAAGGTCCCTGCGAGGAGCACATTAGTGGTTCCTTGGCAATAAGAAAATGAAGCAGTATGGAAGGAGGCTGTCAGGCCGGGCCGTGGAGCGGGAGATGGATGGGGACCACCAATGGGCCCTGACAGCGCACCGGCAGGCCTGCTCACGGGGCTCTGCTGCATCAATCACACTTGCCCATGGCCCGGGAGGTGTCATGCGGACGACTCAAATTCCCAAAGAGCTGATAAAGAGAATGCAACTGGGGAGCGCTTGGAGCACAACCATGGGCCTTCAAAGGCTGTTAGTGCAGATGAGGAAGTGGAAGCCAGCGGAGTGTGTCCTGGTGGCTGAGTCCTTCCCAGCACAGTTCTCTCCCAGGTGACAAATATTACAGCCATGGCATTGGCCAGGAGGCTCAGAGATCAGCTTTCCCTGCCCATCTTCAATATTTATGTCATCTGGACCGAAGCAGGATCAGAGGTTCAAATCGCTTCCAGGATTTAAACAGATAAGAGTTCTGTGTGTGAATTGGAAACCGTGTGACTTTCGAACACTTTCGACTTGGATTGGTTTTATCCATGTTGCATGAGAGTTGTGGAGCACCAGGGAGCAGAGGCTGGCAGTGCAATCTGCGGGGTGGTGCTCTCTGGGTACGCCTGCCGTTTTGCTTTGTCACCTGGAGGCAGAGCCCTTGGTTGTGTGCTTTGGAGGCAGATGGTGACTGGAGTGGATACTTCAGTAGTGTTGAGTGCAGAAAAGCAGCTGCTTGTCCCTTTGTGGGGCTCCCAGCAAAACTGAGATGGCCGAGTCCCCAGAAGAGCTTGTGATCTCCACAGGGCAACTTGAAAGGGGGAAATCAGGGTGAGGAAACCATGTGTGACATGAAAGAAATCGTGGAAGAGCACCGCTGGAAGGAGGGGGGTCCTGCAGGTGGAGGAAGGTGCCGGGCTGCCCTGGATCCCTCCTCAAGATTCTGCCAGCTGAGAGCGGAGGCAGAAGCAGGTGGGTCCCCCTCGAGGGAGTGGCCGGCGGAGGGCCCGGAGCGGAGATTCCCGTGTGCAGGGCTGGTGACCCAGGTGGACTGGAGACTAAGGGAGCCAGTGCGCTAATGGTACCCATCTCGGAGACAGAGCCCAGGAGATGGGTGCCAGCCCTGCTGGAACAGGGCGAAGCAGGTCCACAGACACTCAGAGGGCTAATCTCATCAGAACCGAGCACAGCATTCCTTCCTTGTTTTGACCGCCTGAACCATTTAGGAGGAAATGCAGTCCCATCCTGCCATTCCAACTGAGCACAGCACGATTGTTCTCCGTCCCCTTTCAGTCTCTGGCGTCCAGGACTAGACTTTTACCCAGTCACAGTTACACGCAAACAGGTCCCTCTTCAATTTGTGCAGAATCACTGCCCAGAAGCTAAATTCCATCCCTAATTATGATTTTCAAGCCCTTTAATGAGGAAGCAGCAGGCCCGGGTGCTGTGCAGTCACAGAACGCTCCCGATGCTGGGATTGTTGTTCTACACAGGCTGCAGGGAACACCTTCCTGTGACCCCTTCTGCATTCGCTGCTCAGAAGAGCTCTCTATGTGGGTGCGTGTGAAGTTAACGGTTTTAAACAGTAAGGTTCTTATGTAGTAACTTGGAAGCATTTTCTAGTCATGCTCACAAGGAGTTCCCTCTTCTTTTTCTTCTGTTTTTATTTTTGAGGTGTCACGTAGAATGGGAACATGGGTGTGAGCCTTTCTGTGCCTGGCTCCTCTCCCTCATGCAATGCTTTTCTGCATTTTCACTGGTGTTGCTGTAATGAAAGAAAAGAATTTTCTTTTTCAAGGCTTAATAATATTCCACAGTGTACATGTCACTACATTTGCTGTATCCATTCATGTGATGGACACTTAGCTATTGTGAATGGTGCTGTGAGGAATGGTTAATATTGTGTACTATAAATCTCTAAATTGCTAAGACAGTACATTTCAAATGTTCTCATCCCAACATGTCAGTTAACTTGATTCAATTATGCCATATTGTATTCAGAGATCAGTACATCAGCTTGTTCTTACATATACAATTAGAAATTGTCAATTTACAAAAAAAAAAAAGAAAAAAGAAATAAAATCCAAGGAAAATAACCCAAAACCAAACCAAGGGATTCTTCTTTAGGATGCTCAATTCACAACCCCCTGGTTGTCAGCCTTTAATGATGGCTGCTGCTTCCCCGGGGTGGGGGGGACGGGTGAGATTTCATTTTGTCTCCAGATGATCCTTTCCCAGCTGCAAGCTTGCCAGACACTCAGCAGAGATCTTCAGTTCCCCAGATATCCTGAGAGCCTCATTTCTGTGAGACATGGACCAGTCCACGGCCTTTGGTATGCTGTGTCTTGGAACTCAGGTTCCCTGTTTTCATTCTTGGTCATTCTTACTGTCTGCCCCATCTGATGGCCGGGTGCCCACCTGTGCACTGTGGCTCTTCTCCTTCCCATGTGCAGCTGCCCCAAGCTCAAAACGCAAACCGCTGCTTCTGTTTTTCTCCAACACACACCCCACATATAACTTATGTTCCAACCTGGAGCGCTCTTGAATTCAGGCTGCCGGCACCTAGGTGCACAGCAACACGGAGGAAGGGAGCTGGGCTCGCAGGCCAGCGGGCATCTGGGGAATTTGCCTGCCGAGGTCACACGGAGGCGCTCAGTGAACCCAAGTGCCCCACTGCTTAACGTCTAACCAGCAGCCCAGCGCACACCTTGACTTCCTGCACTCGCCGGCTCCTTCCCACACCCTGGGAAAATCCAAGAGACACAGGCAGAGGATCCCCAGGTCCGGCAACTTCTCCAGATGCACGCCGCGCCACGCAGCCTAACCACGTTCACTGACGGACATTTTTATATAAAGCAGGGTCCCAACACAAGCCAGACCGCCATGTGGTCCCAACCAGGTGCCAGCAGTGCCTCCCGGGTGGTGGCCCTGTTACAAGACAGCGTCCCCTCACGGGTGAGAGTGCAGAGTCTTGCCTGCTGGGCAGCTTGGCCAGCTGGGGACATTCGAGGACGATGGCTTGATTGCGGTTATCTTCTTCCTTGTGCGTTACCTGCAGCACCTGGCTCTGGTGAGGGGAGACCCGTTGTGGGACAGTTGACGTGGCCCACCCCATCATGCACTGGGCAGAGGTGAGCTGACAGGGGGCAGTGCAGGAAGGTCTCTTCTGGGGTCAGAGGTCATCTCCTGCAGGACTCAGCAGTGGCACCTCTGGTGAGCGTAACTTCACGCTGTGTGCCGCGATACAAGTAGAAACTCACGCTCCGGGCAAGTGCCACCGAGGAGCAGTGGTTGCCAGTGCTCTGAGAAGGTGCAGGTGACGATGGGCTGACAGAGCTGCTTCCTGTCACAGAGAAGCCCTGGACACAAACCAAAAGAGGGTTAGAAAGCCCATGAGCGGGGGTGTGAGAGGAGCGGCGGGGAGGGGAGATGGAGATTGAGAGGGAGAAGAGGAGGATAGGAGCCCCTGTGGCAGGAGCCAGTCCACAGGGCTGCTGTTCGTGGAAAGGGACTTTGGCTTATTGTAGAAGCTTCAGGAGGCGAGGGAAGTGGGTTCTCAGGAGGTGAACATGGGAGCTGGGGACCACTGAGCCTCCCCTGCAGTGCTCGTCTGTGGAAACCCTTCAAGAGTCTGCGCGGCCCTGTGTCACTGCCTCCTGCCACACCTGCTTCCCAGCTTGGAGCGCACGTCCCTGCTTGCCTGCTGAATGCCCAGAGTCCAGCCCGGTCCTGTGTTCTGCATGGCGTGCGCAGGCTGAGTGGAGAGGCAGCGTCCCTGGGGCTCTGATCTGCAGGGTGGAGGGACAGTGCAAAGCTGGCCGGCTCCTCCTTCATCTGACTTCGGAGTCAGCTCAGAGCTTAGGCAGAATTCACACAGCGCAGCGGCTGCCCGCCTGCTCCGGCTGCCCTGAACGCTGGCGCTCCAGGCTCGCCTCTCCCCACCCTTCCCGTGCAACACACCTGTGTTGTTAGTCACACGTGCGGTCAACACCCGCATCATTGAAATTTCGTCTCATTTGCCAAACTTTCTACAGGAATGCGGCAAGCTGAGGAATCGTAAACAAAAGCACAGCTTTGTTGTGGGAGATTGCCAATAATAACGTAGTATTGCTTTTTTATCAGGGAAAAATGCCCCTTCGTCTGATATTAATCATTTCTATTGCTATAAAAGTTGAGCCTTCTGGCTCCTGTGTGGCTGAGAAGCAGGGCTCGGGAACCATGCTCTGCTGTTCTGGTGGCTGCTGAGCCTCTGTCCTGCCTGGTCCTCGTCATGTGGAGAGGTGCTGATGGCCTGGAAGCTGTGCCAAGATCGTTGCTCGATTCGCTTTCCCTGCTTGGACCTGTCCCTGTCACTCCCAGGTGCACCCTCATCCAATTCTCCACTGACTGCTGTCTACCAGTGAGAGACAGAGAGAGAGAACGTGTGAGAGTGAGAATGCAAGTGAGAGAGGGAACGAACGAGTGAGAGACTCAATTTTCTCTTTCACGTGGCTTTCACTGCTCCAAAGCTTCGTTGTGTACGTGGTGCTGGGGTTTGAACCTGCATCCTTGCACATGCCAGGCAAGCTGGATACCGCTGAGCCACTGCTCCAGGCCCCCTGCCTAACATTTTTAACAGGTGGTTTCGAATTCAAGAAAGTGGGGTGTCTAGAGCAAACTCCACCCTGGCTGGTGTTGACTCTGCTGGTTCCACGATAGACTGGGTCCCAGATTCTCTCTTAGCAGTGAGGCTGGGAAGTTGCCCTATAAAATCCTGTTCCCTAATAAAAGCCATTGAAAGTAAACATCATTAGCTGGTGGAACCGTGGCATGACAAAGCTTGTTCTTAGCACCATCTGAGATGCATGCTGGTAGCTACGCATAGACCTACTGGGAGCTGCTTTCTTCCAGAACAGCCCAAAACTTGGTTTAAGCCTTATATTCCTAAATTCTGGGAAAATCTGGCACGATTTTATTGGGGTATTGAAAGCAGAGGAGTCATGGCCATTTCAGTATGGATAACGCCACCTCCTCAGTTCCGGACCATTCAGGACCCTGAGATGGTGCGCAAGTGAGAGCTCAGCTTAGAGGCTTAGATTTATTTAACCAGTGGTTTTTTTTTTTTTAAATTAACAGACCATGGAGTTTTTTTGTTTTTATCTTAGCACTGATTAAAATTCTATTAGGAACCAGTGTTCCGGGAGACACAACAGGAAAACAGCTGTCGGCGGATAGCTTCGTAATAGTCGCGTAGTGCTAACTGCCAGCCAGTGCGAATCGAGGCTTCTCGACCTTAATTGGAAGAGGAGCTCTGTCCACGTTCAGTTGCTTAAAGTCAGACAGAATTACTTATGTAATTCTCAGCAACAGTAATCAGCCCTAAACACCCCAGAGAGAGGCTTAATACACCTCAGAGTGGGTGTGATTTAAATGCAACCCTGCAGCTTGAGGGACAGAAATGCTGTGGGTGTGAAGTAACTAATTCCTGCCTCTGAATAATGCAGCCACCGCGCAGGGCTGTCTTTGAAATGTCCCGTGTTTGTCTAGCATTTCCAAGGCACCACGGATGGCAGCCACGTGGACCGCTCGAGAGACAGTAGCTGCCTTGCTGGTCCATGGGCTGGTTATCTGCTGGGCCTGACAAGGGGGCTCGCAGCCAGTGTGGATGCTGGGGACACAGCTCTGGTCTGGAGAGCCTTTGTCTCACTCCTCCCAGGTCCCCAGGAGTTGACAAGTGAAGAAACCAAGGGTGGAATGAGGGACAGAAAGAAGACGATGTTTTAATTGGCCTTGTGGTTGCTGTGACGAAGACTGATGATAACAATTTTAGGGAGGAGTCTTGCGGTTCCAGAGCTGTTAGTCCACGGAAGGCCAGCTCCGTTCCTCGGGGCTCGAGGTGGGGCTGAACATCATGGTGGAAGGCGCGGCTCCAGGCGGCAGGGACAGAAACTCCACGCCAGACACAGAATCTATGCCCAGAGGCAGCCCCCAGTGCCCACATCTCCAGCCCCACCCCACCTGCCTGCACTTGCCGGTTAATCCCCAGGAACGGACGAGCTGACAGGGTTAAGGCTCCCGTAACCCATTCGCCTCGCCTCAACCTTCCTGGATTGCCTCACGTGACTTTGCGGGGACACCTCTCATCCGAGCCACAGCAGTGATGCTCCTTGATTTGGGAAAGTTGTTTCTCCGTGTTTTTTTCTGGGTACTCTAAACAAATATTGGGTCCTTGCACCATGAGTTGATGAGCTCAAGAAGGTTCAATGGTACCAAGAAAATAAAGACTCAGGATGAAAGAGCCATTCATAAAGATGAAGGTGGGCAACAGGAAGAGAGGCCAGTGGGGGTCTGGGTCGCGCCATGGTCAGAGCCAGCAGGCCAGGATCCCTGTGCATGAGGCTGGAGTGAGGGGACATCTCAGAGACGAGCCCCTGACAATCCAGGAGGCCGCAGGGAAGCACCCAGCACCCACTGCCCTGCTGCCCCCTTACCTCCTGCTGGTGCACCTGTTGGCTGAGAGCCCCAGAACCCAGAATGCATGCTCTCCCATGGGTGAGCACCATGGAGGGGCCTGCAGGGGCACAAGCAGAAAAGCATGAATGTGGAGAACAAAAGCCGGCAAAGGGTGTAGGTGGGCATCTAAGAGCAGATATCAGGACAGTCAACGAATAGGAGAAAGCAGGCACTTGGAGGCAGCAAGGCCCCAGGGCGTCTGTCCCATCAGGCTGGGTAGTAGGGCATCTGGGTCCACAGCAGCAATGACCCAGGTGTGGCGCGGTGCTGATGCCACGTGTCAGGAGGTGTGGCTGGAGGACAGCTGGGTGGTCCCAGGCCATGCTCTGTGTTAGGGCTGGGCTCACGTGTTAGAGCAGCAGTGTCCACGGGCGAGATGACTTGGTTGTGAGGCTGCAGCCTCCTCAGCGGATTTGTCCGTCTGAATGATTGCTGGGCAGCAGCTGTGACCAAGAGGATGTGGCTGCAGAAGGGTCAGGGGTGTGGCCTTGGGGATGATGTATTTTCCCTGGCTCCTCCCTCACTCGGCCCGTCTGCCATGAGCCGATTGCTGTCCGTCCCAGGTCCTTCCACCTTGCTGTTCAGCCGCCTGTCCGGTACAGAGTGAGGGGTTGGCCAAGCATGGACAGAGCCTCTGAACCATGTGCTTTTCCTCTCCTAAGCGGTTCTGTCAGAGGTCACAGCCAGGAAAGCTGCCTGTGGTCCTGTTTGCCCCTTCCTCCTTCCCCACTCTGCTCGTGCCCCTGCAGGCCCCTCCGTGGTGCTCACCCATGGGTGAGCATGGGTTCTGGGGCTCTCAGCCAACAGGTGCATCGGCAGGAGG
This sequence comes from Aplodontia rufa, assembly GCA_004027875.1. Taxonomy (NCBI): domain Eukaryota; kingdom Metazoa; phylum Chordata; class Mammalia; order Rodentia; family Aplodontiidae; genus Aplodontia; species Aplodontia rufa. The sequence goes on from PVKS010001721.1 coordinate 43,224, forward strand.
TGAAAGGGCAGCAGGGCAGTGAATGCTGGGTGCTTCCCTGCGGCCTCCTGGATTGTCAGGGGCTCGGCTCTGAGGTGTCCTTCACTCCAAGCCTCATGCACAGGGATCCTGGCCTGCTGGGCCTTCTGGCTCTGACCATGGCGTAACCCAGACCCCCGCTGTCCTCTCTTCCTCTCGCCCACCTTCATCTTTATGAACGGCTCCTTCATCCAGCTCTTCTTAGATGTTCTGGTTGTTCTAGGGTCTTCCTGCCAGGAAACCAAAGGCCCCTAGCCCCTGACCCTTGAGTTCATTCTTTGCTAAAAAGAAGCTTTGCCCTGAGACCCAGAGGAGGACATTATGAAGATCTTCCCCATCTCCCTGGCTGTGCCCAGTTAGGGAGTGGTGGGCCCTAGGCCATCGTGTCCTTGCTGGGCAGTTTTCCAGGGGAGGAGGTGAGGGAGGTGTTCACTCCTTAACTTATTCCAGCAGATACTTTCCGTAGCAGCGCCTGCAGGCAGGGCAGCCTGCCTTGTGCTGGGTGGGGACGGAGGAGTAAAAACATGCGGTGAGCTTTTAGCCATTTAAGAAACCAAGCATCCATTCCGAGAGACACAATAACATGCAAATGTCATAGAAAACTCAGCCTGAGGTCACAATATCCAGGCCTGTCCCCCTCTACTGTCCTTTCCTCCCTCTGCAGGTGAACACATATCCCCTCCCACGGCCAGGAACACACGGACCTCTGTGTCACCATTGGTCAGTGCCAGGTATCCAGCAGCTGAGACGGAGACCCCACAGCCCTCTACTCTCCATGTCCCCAAATCCATACCAATCACCAGGGCAACGGAAAAGGGGCCACTGACGTCCATTCCATAGCACATGGTTATTCCTGATGGCCAATGGGGCAACAAATGACCAAGTCCCCGCCCAGTGCATGCTGTCTAGAGGGGAGAGATGCCAGTGTGAGCATGGGGGCCTGGGGGAGGGGAAGACACTTGTCCCTGTGTGGGCAGCACAGCCCTTGGGGAGTGGCATGGACAGGCCGCAGGGCCCAGGGTGCTGGGTGCATCTGGAGGGGCTGGAGTAAGGGACCAAGGGGAAAGGAGGGCATCAGTGGTCTGGGGGCGCAGGCTTGAGGGCCACTGTGGGCACAGGAAGGACATTGACCTGCAAGGTGGCTGCTTTGAAGCCCTGTGGGTGGGAATCCTTCATCCTGTGGTCTGGTGTTGTTCAAGGACATCTCTGGCTGCACCTAGAGGGTGCCCTGGAAGGGAGAGTGGAGGCAGAGGGCAGTGAAGGGTGCATGGTGACCCCAGGCAGAGCAGGGGGTGGTGCTGGGCTGGTGGTAGCAGCATAGGCGGCTGATTGTGAGCCTCAAAGAATGAGCTGTGGGTTTGAAAGGATGCGCAGAATCAAAGATGAGCCCAAGGGTCTGGCGGTCACTTCAGGGAGATTGCGCTCCTAGGCTGGCAGGTTTGGGGACAGAAGCAAACTCTGATTTCTGTGGCACTGCATGGTCGACTTGGGTGTCCAGTGATCTGGAACTACTGACTCTGGGTGCCTTCAGCTCTAGGTGTGGTGTCCTGATCGCTGCTATTCGGCTAGGGTAATATGCTCAATTGGAAATGAAATATCCCTTTAAAATTCCTTATGGTATTTAAATTCAGAGGAAAATAATTTCTGAAACTCAGCTTGCTTAAAAAAAAATTTGTTAAATGAGTTTCATTAACACTACCGATTGAGACCTTTAAACCAAATGTCAGAGGATCTTTATGTCTAAAACACCAAAACCAGGAATCTGTAATGGGAGCATTGTGAGAATTTAGTTCAGCAAGTGGAATCCCAGCCATACTCTTTTCTTTTGAAAGCTAATTGAGGTTAAAGGCAATTTGGCTGAAGTTGAAAGCCACGTGGGTGGTGGGGCCTGGCGGCCTTCCTATTAGGTAATAATCAAATGCATAGCCCCTATGCAGATCAGTGCTAGGGGAGGAGCCAGTGCTACAGGTGAGGGGTAGGTCTCAGGTGAGGGGCCAGTGAGACTTGTCCCCTGTAGGTCATCGTGCCTCTAAACATAGTTAAAGGGAGCAGGTGCAGTGCGTTCCAGGGCACATGTATGTGAATGTGTGCATACGGATGTTTTAATGGTTTCAATCATGGTGCCTTTAATTATTAGAAGGGGTGAAATTGTAAAGGGTTTTGAGACTCACTGCTGAGGGTCATGAGAGGCCACACGCACGCATAGTGGAAGGACTTACTGTCTTCTGGTTACTGGAAAAGACCCCGTGAGCTGGGAGCCAGTCCCAGCGACTCTTAGGGTCCCTGAAGGATGAGTGGAGTCAGTGCAGAGGAACGACAGGAACCTCTGGGGCAATTGCAGGCAGTCACAGCGAGCTGCCAGAGCGAAGCACTGTCTGGTCTTCATTGTGATGGGTCTTACACAGGTAGCAGCAGGACCTTTCATTAACTGGTCACATTTTGATTTGTTCAGATTTCTTGGTAATCCCTGACATCAGCCATTAACGCAACATACTTCCTTGACACATTAACCACGATGACCACATGCTGACCATCTGACCTTGTTTAGGCCTGAGGTGACATTGTCTTTAAAGCTATTCTAAAATCAAACTTAGATCTAATCTATTCTATAATTAATTATGCTATAGTTTCCAAAATATTTTATGGAACTTAAAGCATAATATTCCTATGTCTAAAATATTTCTTATCTAAAACCACATCCTATAAGATCTCACTAAGGGGAAATAAAAACTTAGGATTTTCTAGACACAGGGATAGACCATATACTATTCAAGTTCCAACAGCTGCATATTTGAGACATGTTCTGTCTGGGCAGAGGTGAATTTCCCATAAGTAAAATCAACTATGTAAGCATTTTAATAAAGATACACTGAACTACAGCTACTGCATCCTAACTAAAATTACTTAAAAGGTTGAATTGATATACTATGAAACCAACTTGTTGCTGAATCCTAATGCTTAATCCTAAGTCAGTCTTATGGTAATTCTTCTGTATACTTCTTTTGTAACCTAAAAGATAGAAACGTATTCTGATAAAAAATGTAATTAAAGGGTAGAAAAAAATTTTTATTCCTCATTCCAGATACAATTAGGGCACTTAGTTCTAAGATATGCTTACGTATACTGTTTCTTTGTTCTTTTGTTCTGCATCTCCAAGGTGGACCTAGTCTACCAAGTCTTTGTAAGAAAGGCAGGTGTCCTACATCGGTCCATTTACCATTAACATTAACTATATGCTGACCAAACTCATTGTAAATACCTGTAAAAGGGGGATCAGTAGGTGGAGGACTTAGATAACTTGAACTTTTTGTGGTGGACACCAGAGGCATCCCCCAATTTTATAGACTACATAAGGTGGCCTTTGTTTAGTTGGAACAACATATTTCTTATCAGTAGCCTGTATTTGTGCTTGAACTTCAGGGGGCTTTGGAGTGGTCAATAAGGGGGCCCATCAATATAGGCTTAACACTGAAATTTTGTTTCCAAGATTACCACATGTGGTATTGCAAGGACCCTCCTCCACTCTCCGGAACACGGATTGAACAGTGTATTTCTCATGATATTCAGCATATTTTGAACCTGAATAAATTTCTAGGAAAAGTATACTAGGTACAATTCGTACAAGTCTGCTAATTCTTAGAAGGGGTGGTTTCGGCCACTTCCTGGAATGACGGTTTGCCGGACCCTTCCCCAAGCCTGGACTTTGTCAGACAGAAGCTTGGTGGAGGTTGCTTCCTGCAGCGTGAGCCGGGGCTGGGGTGCCGTCTGCTTGAGACAGGTGCGGAGCAGAGCTTCCATGCCTCTGTCGGGAGGGGAGCTTGGACTTTTCTGTCAAGGGCTTAGCTCACATTATCATTTTGTCTTTGCTTTAGTAATTTAAAGATTATTTTAGACGTTTTTCTTTCTTTTAAAGAGAGAGGGATAGAGAAAGAGGGAATGGATTTTATTTTTTTTTCATGTGGCATTTGTTGCTCTGAGACTTTGTTGTGTACGTGGTGCTGGGGTTTGAACTCGTGTACTTATGCATGCTGGGCAAGAGCCGTAATTGCTGAGCCACCACTCCAGCACCTAGCCTTTTATTAAAAAGAAAAAAAGTAAACCCATCAGAAGTGTGGGCAGGGACTCACTGGTGAGCTCACAGCCTCGGGGACTTTTGGGAGATGGCATCTCTGAAGGCCACTGCCTACTCCCTCAGCAGGTCCCCACACCGTTTCCAGCCCACATGGTAACGCTGCAGGGCAGCTGTAGCTTTCTGGGGATTACAAACTGGGAAGTGACCAGCCCAAGGCCATGGGGCTAGGAGGGATCAGAAATCTACAATAAAGCCAGCCTGCCTGCAGAGCCATACTCCCTCCTCTGAATCTTTGCACAACTCCATGTCCATATGCTGAAATTCTTAAGCCAAGGTGATGGTACCAGGAGGTGGGGCCTCTGGGAGGTCAGCAGTCATGAGGATGGGAGCCTGGTGGATGGGATTAATGTCCTTACAAGAAAGGCATGAAGGAGCTCTCCTGCACCCCCGCACCTGGGGACACTGGGAGAAGTTCCCTGCATGAACCAGAATTAGGCCCTCACCATACGCTGACTCTGCTGGTGTCTGGACCCGTCTCCCGGTCTCCAGCAGTGGGAAGTGAACTCAGCCACCCGATCAGCAGTGCTTACGGTACTCTTCTAAGGCAATCTAGGGAGACTGAGGCCAGCTTGTGCAGGGGCAGGGGAGGAGCTACCACCCAAGCCTGTGGCCACAGCGGGGACAGATAGAGGGCCGCCAGCCCTGTCGCCAGCAGTGCACGCCATCCCATGATCGAGCTCCAGGACCCTCAGCCCTGCCTGGGACTCAAATGCACCAGGGCTCCACTCCAGGACAGAACTCTCATTTCCCTCTGCTGCGTGACAGTAGGTCCACTTTCACGCTAGTCCTTGTATTGCCACACGATCAGCCTGTAAACAGCACTGGGGACCAAAACCAACGGATCTCGGTTGCATCCATAAGACAGGAAGCAGGCAAGCTTCTGATTCCAAGAGTTATAAGCTCTAGGGTGCAGGGGCCAGTCTAGACTGGAGATTCTCACTCAGAACAAGGTGGGGCTACACATAGAAGTTAGTGATCCGGGGCCAACTGCTTAGGACCAGAATGTGCCTCTGAGCAGCCTCATTCCATTGAATTTCCAGCATGTCTGGAATTCCCGGATTTGCAGGGGTGTAACTGCAGCCAAGTTCGGCCAAGCCCATGCAAGTGAACTCCAGGCTTAGACCAGTCCCCTGGGGCACAGCCTGGTTTTCTCAGTCTTCTGTCTCTTCAGACCCTGAAGGCACTTAGGAGTTGAGTTTGTGACTGCGGGACTCTGGTCTGCTCCTTCCTAGCAGCTTTGCACAACCTTTCCCAGTGGCAAGGGAATATGCTCGGCACTTTAGCTGCTGGAGATGCGAGGGAGCAGAGAGGTTGTTCCCACCTGTCCACCGCCTCCTTCCTTTGTGACCCAGGTCTGGCTGTCTCGGTCTGCTCTCCTGGCTTCTTTCCTGTCCAGGATGATGTGCTCTGCTCTCAAGTTAGGAGTTGTTGACCAGCTCAGACATACCTTACACCCCGGGCTTTGCTCCCGTGAGGAAAGCAAGCCCCTCCTGGGGTGGCCGCGGCTGTCAACTGTCTGCAACTCGGCGCCCCTTGCAGACCGAGCATTGCAGAGTGTTGGTTTTGGAGCCAGGCTGCCTGGGTTCTGCCGCTGGCTCTCCACTGCCCAGGTGGTGTGGAGACAGCGTGACCACTGCTCCCACGTCCTTACGTCCCCCTACTCTTCCAGCTTCCTTGGTAATATGAGTGGGGATCACATGACTGAGTTCTGGCAAGTAGGGTCTGGACTGTCACCTAGGTGCAGGTGTGACTTCCTGGCCTCAGTGAGGTGCAGTTGTCCACTGTTACCCTTGCTTGGGACAGGGATGGACAATGGGGGCTCCCTGACCCTCATTGGGCCTGTTCCTTAGCGTGGGAACGTGGCCTTTCTCTCTTACAGCATGTAGGTTAGTTAGATTTCCCACACTGGTTCATAAACCGACAGTGACGTCCCGTGTGGCCACCACAAACCTAGACCATGCCGTGACGTGGTGGCAAGTGTCGGGCGCAGGGAAGCTGATAAGGAATGCTGGCAGAGAGCTTTGCCCCTGAGTGGCAGACGGCTGGTTAAACGGATCCTCAAACAAGGTCAACAGCAGCAGTAGTGGTTTACTAGAAGTGAGAGGGAGCAGGCTGGGGACGTCAGCAGACTACGCAGGTCCTCAGCAGCCGTTTCAGATGGTGACAGCAGGAGCACAGGAGAAGGACCCTCCAGAACCAGATCCAGGGTCCCTGCTGGATGCAGGGCCAGGGTGTGCCCTGCGAAGACACCTGGCTTCAACTGCCCACAGTGCCACACCAGCTGCGTGGTCTCCCCACACCTGTCCCCTCCATGGCGCAGAGAGTGGAAGCGTCTCAATAAAGCACAGTGGAAGGGTTAGAAGAGCAGAGTGGTCAGCTTTGGACCGTCTCTAGCATGTGGTAAAGGCCGAGAAAATAAGCCACCCTCAGGTGTGTTTAAGCCATGGATTCGGGGGCTCCTAGGGGCAGCTGAGACTGTGGGCTGGGGACCCTGGCTGTCATGGCTCCCCGGCTGCAGGCAAATGCTCTCTCCTCCCTGGGAGCGGCTGGACCGGGGCCTCCTCCGTCTGTTACCAGCGTGGATCTGCGGTGTCGGACTAATGCACTCTCGTCAGTACTTAACCTAATTGCCCCGTAAATCCCTGTGATTATATGCTGTTTATTCCTAATACGTCTTTGGAACAAGTTTGTAATTCACTTATGGAAGAACAGAGCAGCCTCTAATCGTTTCCTCTGTTAGCCTCATCGATTGCTTACCAGCCTGTTCATATGCATGGACACACTTCTGTGGACTGAAGAGGTGGCTCTGAGTTGTCCTTCGGTGTCGTGGGACTGGGTGGTACCCGAGAGAGGAGACAGGGAGCTGCTGCGGTGGAGGAGATGGACCCATTGATGCCTGGCGGGAAGGAGGGGTTGAAGCTGTTAGGGGGCCTGGGGTGCAGGGTTGGGGACAGGACAGTGCTCTGCAGGTGGCAATTCCCAACTTGCTGGCTTCTTTTACTTCTGAAGACAAGGGGCCTGCCATTGTCCTCACCAGCTGTCACCCAGGTGCCTCTGCAGAGCAGATGGAGGGACGGCTTCCCTTGGATGTATACCCTGGGGTCTGTGTCTTACGTCAGCTCCCAGCTGTAGCAGCTGTAATGCCCCGGTTACCACTGCTTCTAGGACAGCAGAGAGCCCAAGCAGGGGGACAGCAGATGAGAAGGGTCCTGACCTGCGGACTGGGTGAGGGAGACTTGGACGTCCCTCCAGGGTGATCAGGACCAGAGGGCAAACTGCGGTATCAGGCGGCAGGCCCTTGATTGAACCCTGACCCTCCCCAGGCCCAGTGCTGAGGTTGGGGAACACCAGCCCCTCCCTGTGCTCTGGCTGAGGCCCAGTATCCCCAGCCACCGTGAAGGCCCCGAGCATGGCCTTTCTGTTAGGCTTCCTGTATCCCTGGAGTGGGCCTGGCCTTTTCTGGACGGCCAAGCACAGGCGGAGGAAGAGGATGGGAGGAGTCCTTGACCAACTCTCCGGGCAGCATCAGCTGCTCTTTCTTTCGTCCCTCTGCCTGTGCTTTGCCCCATACCACTGTGTCCTGCCCTGAGAAGACTGGGTGCTGTTTCAAGCGACAGACGGGGTCATCTCTACACAGCGACTCACTACAGATAGTTCCTGAGCCACCTGGGAACTCAGATTTTGGGGCCCAACCTGGATCACTACATCTGAGGATCTGATGGCAGGGCCAGCCCTGCTTCAGCAAGGGTGCCTGGAGGTTTGTATGAACCTGAACTTGGAGGACCCCACTATAATTGGTTCATCTGAGGCAAAATTGATTTTGTTTGGGAACCATGGAACTGAAAGGGTGGCATAAATGAGGAGGAGCAGCTGGGGTCTCATCGATCGAATCTCTGCTCTTCTTCAGGACACATAGTCTTCTTATCTGTAAAATCAGCAGAATTTTTAAAATTTCTTTTCAAAAACAAAGTGAAGGAACAGAATCTTTACAGGTTTCAAAGTAAAACGGATTGCATTTCTATCCAGCAACCAGACTGATGTCATTAGCAGTATCAGTGATTGTCAAGTGCAGCTTTGGTTGTGTGAGACCTGACTTCGTCCCAGCTTTCTTCCATTTCCAGTGACACACGAGCCTTCATCTGCCATCTCTGAGCTCAGGGTCATCCTCGCAGATAAAAGCAACTCCGGGCCTGGGCAGAGTGAAGATGGGCGTGGACAGGACTTCTCCGCGGCACCTGCTGCCCACTCCCTGCAGAGCCTCTGGGTCTGAACTGCCTTCGCAAGCTTCTCTGGTGTGCTAATTGTGACAGCCGTGCATCGCCAGTGAATAAACATCAGAGCGCTTATTTCTTCTGCTTCAGGGTGAAGAGCTGAATTAAAGCTCCTTGGAACGTAATTCACTGTTCCTTCACAGTGACTTTAGTTTAAAAGCCAGGGAGTCGCGGGTGATTATTCTATTCTTCTCTCAACCTGCTGCTTTTCCCACAGCAATCAATATTTCACAGACTCTAGCACAAACAGCGGACATCTGCTGGCTCCTCCCCCACCGCTGTCAGCACATCCGTTGGGGGCTGGTGTCCTTATTGCTGCCATGCACTGGAGCGGGGGGATTGGCGGATCGAAGCCGGACCCGTGCAGTGAAAAACCAGCAACCTCAACGTCTTCGAGGACTATGGCGGGACTCCAGGAAGTCTGCGGGTGCTCACAAATGCAGAAAAGGTTGTGGATATGCATTTGAGTTACTTTGGAGTTGGTCTCCCTTCATCCATTCATTCAGACTCAGATGTTCTGCATGACACTTGTGCATGGTAAAGAGTCAACCTTGGGGCTGGAGCGGTGGCTCAGCAGTGACGACGCCTGTCTGGCATGGGCAAGGAGCGAATTCAAACTCCAGCACCGCTTACACATTGAAGTTTCAGAGCAATGGAAGCCACTGAAAAACTAAATAAAATTGATTCCCTCTTTCTCTCACTGTCTCTCCAAAAAAGTCAACCTTGTCCAAAGAAGAGGGAAGTTTAGCCCTTTGGCTCTGGCTCCTGGGGGTAACCTGTGAGCCCTGGAAATGTCCTGCCTGGGAAGAGTCTGTTTATGCAGGGCCCTGGGTCTCTGTTAACAAGGTGACTTATGGCGAAGGCTTTAACCCATACAATGTCCACTCCACTGCTTGAAGAGTTGGAGCTGGAGTCAGCCATGTGAGTGGTCTCAGCATGACTATAGCATCTCAAATCATCATGTAGGTGGTCTCCATGACTAGGGGTCACCATGACTACAGGACCCCAGTAAAAACTCCAGGCACCTGCTTCAGGTCAGCTCCTGATGCTGAGAAAATGAACACATCTTTGCTAGGTCTTCTTGGGGTGATACCCCTGGAAGAGACACCTGGAGCTTCCACGCCTGCTCTCCCCTGGACCCTGCCCACTGCTGGTTTTCATCTATGTCCTTTCTCTGTAATGACCTGTAATGGTGGTGTAACAGCTTTGATGAGTTCAGTAAATTCTGGCAAATTATTGAACAGGGTGACCTTGGGGCTCCCCAGCTGCAGAATGACTGCTCAAAAAAGTCAGAAACCGAGCTACAGTGGAGACGGAGGTGAGAGCACAGTGCGCTTCTTCAGATCTGAGACAGATAAGAAATTAGTCACCAATGCGGAAGGTAATAAATGCCCCAGCTGACACAGGGCAGAAACAGCACACCCATTCCCCTTAGGGCTCCTTCTGTGGAGAGATGCATCGTGGAATAAACTGCATTCCTGGGGTTACTGTTCACAACAGTAGACGGGGCTTGAACCAGGTGAGACGCATGGGTGTGCGGACAGGAAACTTTTATTACCCCAAGTTTAACTGAATTCCTCTTTCTCATTCTCCCATACTCTCCCCACGTGGCAGAAAACTTGTCTCTGTCACAGGTAATTCTTTATCTTCTTTTTGGTCAGTTCTAAGTGTTCCTCATCTTTTCCCAGAAGTATATTCCATGTGTCAGCCATTCCTGCCGTGCCTGGACTGGGGCTGGAGGCTGGCTCTTGTCCAGTCTGGTCCTCCGCTGTCCATCTGCTCAGATCAAAGCTGTGCCATCACTGGATGAGGGCCAGGTCCCCTCTCACAGAGATAATCCACACCATCCCAGAAATGTGAAGTCTTCAGGTGCTTTCCCACGTAACTCCGGCATGGTGGTGAGCTCTGTGCTCGTAGGGTCCCTGTGCCTATTTGTGACCGGCCTCTGACTGCCCTATTACATCTTTCCTAATTCCTTGAGCTATGTTCAAGGAACTCTGCAGAGCAGTCTGTAGGTAGGCTGAGTCACCATCATCCCACACCCATCTAGGTGTCTTCTGAACTCTCCAGGGGAAGCTGAAATGACATTTCCCAAAGGCCACCATAACCAGAGTTCTAAAGACAGCCTGGCACCAACGTTCTGCCATGAAGATGCTTCCTGCGACCCCAGGCAGCTGGGAGCTCTAAGTGCAGGGTGCACCACATGTTCAGCCAGCATGTGGCCGAGGGGTCTGGTCCTTCCCAGCAGCCGGATGGCCTCCAGCAGATGCTGGCGAGAGGGCCTGGCTACAGCGGTCTGAGCTGGAAGAGCTGGTGGCCCTGCATGTCATCCCCCTGGCTGTTTGGCTTGCTGTTTCTGGCTTTGGCCCTCGCAGACGCAGACTCGTCATGACTGTGGACTGCAAGCAGGACTCCTGACCTGTAAGAGGCGGGGCCTCTGCTCCTCAGCGTCTCTCCCCACTTAAAATCGCCTAGATTCCCGCTGCTCAGGAGGCCTGGAGTTATCACCTGGGGCCCAGAGGATTTTATGGTGCTTAAAACCTGGAGTCCGAGTGTCAGATCACATGGGTCCTTTCTTCCCTGGGTGCGGGAGGAACGATAGAGTCCCTGGGTGGTGTTGGCGTTCCAGGTGGGCTGCACTGCGCTCTCCAGGGAGCCGGCCTCTCCCCTCCTGTTGATACTTTAGAGACTCCTCGCATTTTGCATATGGACTTTAGAGATGAATTGGTGAGATGGGGATTTGCAGTTCCGTGATCTCACAGATGCACAGCACCTTTCCAACCAGGCCCACCAGGATGAAGGTGCCCAGCCTCGTCGTCTTCTGTGCCGCAGGACAGAGCATCCTCTACCAGGAGCCCTGGGGAGCACCCGCAAGCAGAATCCTGCTAGGAACTCTTAACGGGGAGCCCCCTCATGGCCAAGATTCATAGCGCTTCTGCACTTTTAAGGATAATCGATACATTTTCACAAATATCTCTACTACATAAGAGAAAAATGCTAAGAGTAGCAGGTTGTTAGTAAGGTGGGAAAAGTGCTTTTTGTAAGTGCATCCCTAGTTTGCCACCACTCCCCAGGGCCAGGGCGGCCCCAGCTAGAGCGGTTGCCTTAGGAATGTGTGCACGTGAATCGTTTAATGCGAGGCCAGCGGGCGGCCTCTTGATTTTGTGCCTTGGCTGGCTACCTGGCACTTGGAATTCATTTTCTGCAGCTCAGGGTGAGAGAATGGCAGGGACAATTGGATCTCATGCCTCAGCATCTGAGGAGGATGAGGCCGCAGGCGCAAGAGAGGGTGTTGGCATTTCCCTCCGTGTCGCATTTGATTAGTTAGGTGCGGATTTATACCTAATTCAGCTGGAAACAATTACCAGAGTCTAGAAGTCAGGTTGGGTCTGGACACAATGATACCTGTGGTGTTTCGAATAAAACTTAAAGAATGGCACAAGCCACCACACTGTCCTGAGGCCCTGCCCCCGAAGACTGTGTGTCTCCAGTCAGCATGGGATGCTTGCAGTGGATTTATTCGGAAGCAGCCAAGGCGTCCTTCTGTAGGCGAGTGGCTGAGTAAACTGTGAGGCACGGAGACAACACAACGGGTGTTACTCAGCTCTGAGAAGCGCTGAGCTGTGCAGGTCATGCGGAGGGAAAACAGGTGGAAGAAGCCAGCCTGGAAAGCTGCCTTCTGCACGCTGCCCGCTGCGCAACTCTGGAGAACATAGTAAAGGACAGGGGTCGCCAGGGCGTGGAGTGAGGCATGGGGGAGCCCAGGGGTGCTTAGGATGCAGCGACGGTAATGCACACCATTTCTCACTCAAAGCCACCCGAGTGCAGCTCCCAGAGTGGACCCACTGTGAACTGCAACTGTAAGTGACAATGGTGTGTCAGTGCAGGCATGTCCCCTGTCACCAATGGGCCACTGTGGGTGGCATGTGGACAGACTGCCTGTGTGTCCTTTGCTGAGTTTTGCTGTGAACATCAAACTATCCTAAAACCAGCTAAAAAACTCACATGACCAGGTGACTCAGCCCAGGGGCAGACCCAAAGAGTGGTAGGAGCTCAGGGGACACGTTGGTGACATGGGACTCGGAGGTGGCCAGCACAAGCCCCCTCTGCTTCACCTCTCCCTTCCCCTGTGGCTGCTTTTCTTTCTCCTCATTGTCTTTGTCCTCTTTTCTAGTATTTTTAATTTTACCGTTGTCTCCTCTCCACAATTTGAACAAGACAGTGACATCCGGGCAGTCCCTCTGGCTGCTTTCAGAACTAAGTTTGGTGAGCTGTGTGGACATTTCCGTCTCCTCCTGTCAATATTACTTTGGGGAGGGCACTACTTTGGGAAAGGTGAGGTGCTGAGATGTGGGTGGATGTTCATGCGTCCGGGACCTGTGGTGTGGCCCTCCATCTTCCCTCTCTGCCCGATGGCATTGGGACCTGGGGGTGGCCCCACAGCAGCTGTGCTGAGCCCAGGCCCTGCTGGACTCAGCCCTTGTGCAGAAGGCAGGCGTGGGGGGAGCTGAGACTCCACTGAGAAAGACCCAGCTACAGTCCCTGTGTCACAGGTCCAGGAGGCACATTTAACATGTGTGAGCTACAAGACGCCCGCACTCGGCAGGTTCGTGACAGCACTTCAAGCGTGGTGACTTTGGGCCAACTGTACGTTCCGGCTGGCGAGAGGGAGTGTGTGATGTCAGCAGTCGGGCTTTGGGTTTCAATTCATTTTTCCATTTTTTTCCCCTGGGAAGGGATTTTGCATGGCAGACCGTATGTCACTGTTATTTAAAGCTCTGTCATTTGAAGTCATATTTATTATTACTTCTGCCTCAGATTGTAAACAAGGATTGCTAATACCTTCACCCAAACGTGTTAGTGGTGGACATGTGAGTCGTGGGGGACAGACCCCTACGCAGGCTGGTTAAGCAAGTGCGGAACTGATGGGTTCGCAACCCTGGGAAGTGCGGGGCTGGCACCGCCTTCAAGCCCGACTGGTTCTGGGATTTAAGCTGAGCCACGGCAGTAAACCCTTTTCCTCCTCCAGCTCGGCTTCCCCTCTGCACTGTAAGCTGGGTGTCCTCTTTGGTGAACATATGGCTGTCAGTGCCCAAGCCTGTATTCTGTTCCTGCTCATCCCAGGGGAGAATCCTCCCAGGATCCTCCTCAGGACGGGTTTCCAGCGACGGGACTGGTTGCATCAAGCGTCTGTCTGAGTCAGTTATGAGCGGGGTCTGACTGCCCACACTCCATCAACCATCCGCCTTGGGTGGCAGGGTCAACCCAGCAGAGCACATGGGCTCTGGGCGCAGAAGAGGCGACCATGCAGCTGGTTGCACTGGGGGAGGGGCCTGAGTTCTCAGAAGGCGGGAAGAGCAGTGTCTATCCATCCCCAAGATGCGGGTCTTGAGAATTCACCGTCCTGTGACTGCAGTGTGTGCCTTTTGCACACCTGTTTTGTTTCCTCTCTCCATGGCTCGTCTTTGGCTTAGATACGGTGCTGCAGCGTTCCTTCCTTCCTTTCTGCCACAGTTGCCAGTAAGGACCTAAAACTATGGCAACAGCCACAGAAAACAAACACATGGCTCTCCTTCCAGCTGTGCAGTGGAGGGGAAACTGAGGCACAGTGGGAGGTGGTGATGGTTCTTTTTGGGGTAGGGGGTCCCAGAGAAAGCCAGACCTGGGTTTCCTCGTGTCCCAGCGGGAGCAGCGTGTGCCTGAGGTTGAATCCTAGGCTTTCCCTGCCTGCCTGCCGCCTTTCCCTGCCTCTTTCTCTCTGCCTTCCCTTCCCGTTCTTGCAGCTCTTGAATGGCTGGGTTCCTGCTTTTGCATGTTTTCCTAATGCTCCCTTCTACGTGAGATTGAATTGCATTTGTTTCTGACCTCATTCAAATGGCTTTTTAAAAAAAAATTCCTGTTTCATTCCGCCCACCTCCCCAACCCAATGAAGCACTTCTAAAGGTAGGCCCGAGCCTGGGCTCCGTGGGAAGAAAGTTCAGTGCTTGTCTGAGCCCTCAAGTAGCTGAGCCAGGTGGGCAGCAGTCTGTCCAGGACCAGATGGCTCTGGGCATCTGGTGATCTGCAGAGGACGGCTCAGGCTGTCCTGATGAGACCGGCAGTAATGTGCTGTAATACCGGGATTTTCATTTTTTGAAGGACTTCTTCTGAGATCCGTTAGGGGTATGGCACTTTGTCCCCCAGCTGCCTGAGGGAAGGGGTTTGTACGAGGGGTTGAAAGTTCACACTCCTTGCTCAGACTCTCCTGCGCTTACTACACATGATATTTGCTTTGGAGAAACCTTAACAGAGCCCTTTAAAATCACTTTACACCACCCTAGGCAGCACCCCAGCTCTGCTTATGCAAATACTGGAATTTATCATGGAATATTAGGCTTTATCTTACTCAAAGTGCATTTTTTTAGAGGAACAGAGACAGAATCAATTTTATTTAGTTTTTCACGTGGCTTTCATTAATCTAACTCTTCACCATGTATGCGGTGCTAGGATTCGAACCTGTGTCCTTGCATATGCCAGGCAAGCAGCGTAACTGCTGAGCCATCGCTCCAGCCCCTCAAACATGAATTTTTAATGTTTCAGGACCTGAAAAATATTTAATAATATTCTGGTCACCAATGTAGATCAAAAAAATTAAGCAGGAGTACATCACTGTTCTTATTAACATGCATCTGCTGATGGCACAAGCTGTCTGCTGTGTTGATCACATGCACATGTACTGGATGTGATACCTGTGATCACACATGGGGCACATGCCCACACTGTCCTCCTCGGGGACACGAAGAAGGATATTTCTGCAGTTGCCTCCTTTCATCTAGCTGTGCCGATTGCTGCCTGCCCGGTCTCACATTCTGAAGAGAAGCTAATTATCTAAGAATGAGCAGAACAGATCCTGCCAGCCCTTGGTGGTGGTTCCAAGTCTCCGTTGTACCTGTGGGAAAATCTATAGCCATACCCCTCCCTCGCCTGCATGCCTGTGGTCCTGTTCAGCTGTGTCATGTCTCACTTAGCCAGCAGCTCTGTCACGCTGGCCTTCCTCTGTTCCTTAAAGTCTGACCTGTGCAGTCTTCGGAGCCTTAGCAATTATTGTTCCCTTTCCATGGAACACTTTCCAAATTCTTCCCAAGGGTGTCAGTGGACTGTGGGCCAAGATGCTACAGCACAGGTGTTCACAAACATGTGCTAAAAGCAGTCCGCATCTGTGCAGCCTGCCCGGGTTCCAGGTGGCTGAGTGTCAACTGGGGAGGGGCTGGCGCAGGCCAGGTGGTTCTTCTGGTCTCCCCTAGGCTCCCTTCCATCTGCAATCCGTTGTCTCTGCTCCTCATGTCTCTTTGGAGCAGGGCTTGCACACAAATGTGCTTTCATGGCAATAGCCCAAGTGCTAGGGTTCACAGGCAAACACGCAAGACTTCTGAGAGCCGCTCCAAGTCGGGCTCCGTTCAGCAGCAAAGTTGCATAGGAGAATGAAGAATCAGGTGTGAGATTTCTGCTCCCTCTCTTGGGCTGGCTCCTTGTCATTCAGTTCTGTGACTCCTCCTGGAGGTTGCCCCCCCCCCCCCGCCGTCCTAAGCTCCTAAGCCAATGTCGTGCCTAGGGTGTCCTCTATCGCACCTCTGCATTCATCTTGTTTACACCTGCACTGCCTTTGCCCCCTGCCCCTGGAATATAAGATCCATAAGGTCCCTTTAGGATCTGCAGCAGATGTAAGACAGGCACTCAGCATTGTGTGGCGGATTGGGGCCCTAAATGCCAGTTTCTCGCACATTCGTTTATGTATATTATCTGATTTCACATAGAATTAATTAGGAGATCAGGTTCCCAGCCAGGGACCTGCTGTTAACATTATCTGTGTCTTGGAGCGACTTCCTTCTCTCTCCCTCGTTTCTTCCTCTGTTGAACAGAGCCATTAACCCACATAGATTCATGCTCTGCTTCCGGCCCTGCCTGTGTGTGGAGATAAACCCTGAGCCGCACAGGGTAGATTTGCATAGCTTTCATTCCTGCAGGCAGGGGGACACGTCTGCACACTGAGCAGCAGCCGTTATCGAGAACCTTGTCAACCAATGTCATTTAGATGCCTGCTATGTCCATATGCCATATTAGAGGCAGAAGTAGGCACGGAACAGGATGAGAAGTCAGGCCCCTGCTGCAGGGGACATGCAGAACAGCAGGCGCGAAGCCTCAGTATGGAAAGGTAAACTTCACGGTGTGGGCAGCGATTTCCGTAGAATTCAGGAAAGCTCCACGCTCCTGTTCCTTGCTGGACCCTGCTGAGGTGGTTGCGTTGGGCTGCAAATGTTCTCGAATGTTAGTGGAAAATCTCCGTGACCACTCTTTATCCAGACGCCCCGTTTTCAAACATCCTCTGCGTCTCAGCTTCCTGTGTCCCTGTTCATATGCCATCGCCAGCTGAAGCAACTTGCTGGGGACTCTCAGTGACCGCATTTCCTGACAGTGCCCGAACAGCACGTGATTGCCTTGGATGCCGAGGTGGCACTACTAACTTCTGTCTAGCAGGCTGTATGTGCAATGGCTGTCTAGAGGCCACCTTGAGTGACCACGGTGGGAATCACAGAAAGGCCAGTCATTGTCCCAAATGAGGCCAGCAGCTTCTGGAGTTCTGAGCTAAGTCAGCCTTGAATGCTTTTAGGGTGCACTCTTAGTACCAGGGGAGCTTCTAGGAAGTGCCTGAGCTTGTGGCACTCAGCTCTTCTCGTCTCCTAGCTGTGACCTGTGCTCACGTGCTGCTGGCTTAATTGAGAACAATGAAAGTCCCCAAACAGGTTCCTTGCTAGTTAGAAAACTTTGGCCCTCAGTTGCAGTGGGACCTTCAGGGACTTACCCTGGTCCAATGCTGTGTCACACAAGGGGGTCACTCCCTATTGAGTAAGAAGGAAAAACAGAGGTGGGTGGCAATTGAAATCACACAAGAGTTAAAGATCCAGGAAATCTTAAGGAACTTCCCAGTGCAGCAAAGAAACAGACCACGGAAGGGCGTTTCCTGTGGAGAAGGTCACAGTTCCTTCTCGCACGCCGTGTGCTTGGCGGTGAGCGGCACGGACTTTACATCCACACCAGGTTGATGGCCTTAGCCTAAAATCTTGACCATTAAGCAAGTGAAGGAAAAGTGCCTCCTTCCCAGAGCTGGACTTTCTTCCTTGGCTAAAACCTCTGGTCTCCCCCAAAGCCAAAACTGCAAAATTTTGTTTGCCAACAATGCTTTTTTTTTTCCCTCTTAACCTACCCCACATCTTCACTGCCTTCTGGGTACCCCTGTTTCCAGCATACTTAAATCTATCCAAACCCTTCCTGTTGCAAGGGTCCGCAGCCTGATTTATTTCATTGGTTGAATCCAGCGAGTTCTAATTTATCAGTGTACGTGACCAGCTTTACTTAGTTTCTTCCAAGCTGGTAATGGAGTTTTTATGGTGTAATAAAACGTCTGGGGTCAGGTAGCACTCTCCATCTTTCGTTTCCTTGAGTTGGTGTAATTTTACCGGCATGCCATTAAAGCAAGCTTAGCTCACCACAGCTGTGTGAAGAAGAAAAGAAAGAAATGGTTCAGGATTTGGGCAGCTGAGTTTGAGAGACAGAAAGAAAGTCTCCAACCATTGAACTTGCCTGACCTTTGCCTGCCTTGTCTTGAACAACTAGCCTTTTCTAATAGCGATGGTTTCATGAGATGTGTGCTTTGACTCTTGGAAGACCTGAACCTCAGAGGGCCCTACCACTTGTTTATGCCATCTTGTCAGTGCATTAGGATGCCTCCAGATGGTAACCACCTGCCACTCTTTCCTGCTCCTTCCTCCTCCTCATTGTCAATGAACAGGCAGATTTAGACTGTTAAAAGAGGCTGCTTTAGGGGCTGGAGCGGTGCCTCAGTGATTACAGCACTTGCCTGGCAGGCACAAGGACCTGAGTTCAAACCCCAACACCATGTACACAACAAAGTGTCACAACAACAAAGGCCACATGGAAAACTAAACAAAAACTGACTCTCTCATGAAAAAGAGCCTTCTTCATAGCATCTCCCTGACCTATTTCTGAGCGGTGTCCTTTTTTCCATCCCTTTTGGAGATGAGGCCTTGCCTACCCAGATCTCAGAAGCTCTTACTGCGTCTTCGTGGAGCTAGCACGGCCCAGACAGGATATTGTGTGTCCTGCTCTGCGTCCATTAAGAGTGGATTTTCCTGGAATTTCCATGCGAGAGCCTGTAGGGCTGTCTTCCCTTGTACTGGGCTTTTTTTCAGGGTGTGACTACCACTGCCTGCTTCTACAGTCCCCTCATAGGGTATGTTTAGCTTCCTCCCAGAGCTTTAACACAGCTGGTTAAAATACCTGTGCACATGTAATTTCGTACTATGGAAATCTGTCTGCCTAATGCATAGAGGTTGAGCTGAAGGAAAGAGAGATACAGCTAGATTCTACAGGGAGATCACATTATCCTAAAAAACGGAAGCTTTCAGAAGTGAAAATATTTCCATTATACCTAGGTGAGGTATAAGTCCTATTTCAGCAGACCGTAATTTGGGAGTTCCTTTTGGTTTCTTTACTGCTTGGAGCATCTAGAAAGCCAGTCGGCAGAGTCTGGGTTTGGAGGACCACATGGTACCAGTCCCTGGCTGCATCCTTCACTCCGCCTGGAGGCAGGTGGGCTTAACCCCCGCGAGGTGTCCTGCAGCCATTGGCGCTAGCCTCGATTTCTTAGGGCTGAGAATTAAGGCACAATTCAATCAGGGTGCTTGAAATCCAGCGAAATATACCCCCTTTTATAAGGGGAAGTAGAGCGAATAATTTTGCTTTAGAAATAATAAAAACCTTTATTAGCATTTTTCAAATATGTGATTTGGATGAATTTTAAATTTAGTCAGTGCAAACTCTCCAGGTTAATAACTTGATGTATTTTCCTCAACAACTTTTATTGTTGATGCTAGATTTTGGCGTCAATGTGGAAATCTAATTTAATCTAAATCATCTCTAATTTCTTAAGAGATTTTTTAAAAATAAATTCATCCTTGTATTTATTAAGCAGTGAGAATTGAATGTGCACCAGATCTTTCATTCTTGAGCTCAAAACCTCCTGTGTCAGGCTTCCTCATTTTTCTTTGAATGAATTCTAACTAAATTATTCAGCAAATCATATTTTTAAAATGCTTCGAGAGAGGGGCTGGAGCGATGGCTCAGTGGTTATAGCACTTGCCTGGCATGTGCAAGGACGTGGGTTCAAACCCCAGCACCACATACACAACAAAGTCTCAGAGCAATGAAAGCCGCATGAAAAACTAAATAAAATTGATTCTCTCCTTCTCTCTCTCACTGTCCCTTCCTCTTAAAAAAAAAAAAAGTGTTTGGAGAGGGTAGGGTAGTGTGTGTCGAGAGAGTGTAACTTTGCATTCCCTGGCCGCGGGTCCACGGGTTCTAAGACATAAAACCCAGCCTCACTGGCTCAGGAGGAAAGGCAGAGACATCCCCGTGGTTTGATGACACCTGAGCCCTCGTTCCAAGCGCAGTAGCCCTTGGAGCTGAAATGGGCCGGTGTTCTATGAAAGGCATGATCCCCGGCTTGAGGATGTCACCACCTCCACCATCCCCAGAAGGGTCCTGGCAGGTGGGTGGCGTTGTCGGCAGGCGTCCTCTGCGGCCCCCGTGGTTTAGCACTCAGGCGGAGCAGTGACTCTTCCCTTCACTCCTGGCTGCAGGGCCTCCCTGCCCTTGAGTCCGGATCCAGGTCTTGGTTCCCTTCGGTTTGGGTGGGTCCTCCGCTCAGCCCTCTTGTGGATTTTTGAGATGCCTGCTCCTCATGCCCCTGTGCTTCTCCCTCACCATCTCTTATCTACATCTGTGGCCGGGGCCACCAATGACTGCTTCTCGCCTCCCTTTCTACCGGCGAGTGATGGAGTCCTGACGAACGGGGTGCCTGTGGACAGTGCATGTGGTTCCCTGGAGGAACGTGGCCCTGCCGGTTACAGTGGGTGTGGCTGATAAAGCCCGGTAAGAGACCAGTCCTATGCCTACGGGCGCTAGGCTGCTTGTACCCGGCAGCTTATGAGAAATAAACTGCTGTCCCATAAAGCCACTGTTATTTTTGGTCTTTATCTTTTACGATCTGCTCCTTGCCTGCCACACACCCAGTGACTAATGGAGCAGAGTTCTTCATCCTATTTTTCACAGGTTGCCAGACAAGATTCATGAGGAAGAGGGGCAAAATGTGAAATCTCGTTTGGAGGAATTTGCAACCAACCTAATAGAGCACTTGGGAGAACGGTGATGTGAACAGTGGGCAGTGGTAGGAAGAGGGGCCTCACCTGGTGATGTATGGAGACTCGGTGGAGGCCAGTGTGCTGGCGAGATCAGCTGCTCTGTAGCTGGGCCTCCGGGTGGCCGTCATGGCGCTGCCCGCCTGTGCCCACAGCCGCAGTGAGTGGTGGATGAGGAGTCCCACGTCTGAGATGGTCCCTGCAGAACGGATCTCGCCAAGGCACCTCATTATCAGGGAGACACAGACAAATGGGAAGGGCTTTGGAGGGGAAGAAAGAAATTAAAACAAATAACAAGAGCAACACGTTAACGAAGGTATTGAAGGAAGTGATTTATGGAGGAAGATGAAAGGAATTAAATGCGCATCTCTCAGCTAAGTGGTAACTAAGAGGGAACAAATTATAGTGGCGTGGAGAGAGGAGAAGCAGCACAGACCAGAGCAGACTGGTTAATGCGGCTCGGGAGGGAGGGAATGACTACAGACAGCAGTGTGAAAGTCCTGGAAGACCCTCTGGATCCCACCAACTCTGGAGCAGATCACTCCCTGCTTAAGGGAGCGGGTCCTCTGCGGGAGAATGGAGTGGGCTCACCGAGGGGCTGCGGACCTGGGTTTAGAAACCACCCATGAATGTCAGCATTGTCCACCGGCCTCCGAGAAAACCAGATGGCTCCCCTGACAGTGGGTGCCATCTGGTTGGGCCACCTTCCATGTGGGTGGTTTGTTAATTACGTGCGGGTCTAGACCTGGGTTCTGTGGAAGAGATGCCGAAAGCTGGTGCCGATCTGTGCACATGGAGCGTGTGTTCTTGCATGCCTAGTGGGTTCCAGCAGCTCACCCCTAAAGGTCTTCTGGGTGGGGCCTCCCGCTTGTTTACAAGGAGTGCCCTCCGAGGTCGCACACTAGCCTAGCTGGGCTGGTGGCGTGGGATGGGCAGCTCGACCTGGAGGGCTGAGGCTAAGTGTGATTTATGTGACTTGCATCGTGCTGGGGGGGGCAAGGCTCATCTGATGTCCCCTCCTATATGCAAGGGAGCTGGCAGCATTACTCATGGTGAGTGCGGACCATTGAAGACCCGCACAGCACACACAGGGCTCTCCTAGACTCAGTTTTACCCAGAGAGCTAAGAGTCTGTTCTTATTCCAACACAATTTTCTTTTAATTACTATTATTATAATTTTGCAGTACATTTTGACATATAGTAGGGAGAGTATTTTTCCAGTACATCTCCCCCCGAATATTCTTGTCTTCCTTCATGCAAAATAATTTTTTAGATTACAAAGTTATACTCCCTCAGACACAAATCGCATTGGCATTTTAACTGGCAATACATTAAATTTATGCTTTCACTGTGGAGAAGCATCAATATTTGTATATTATTCATGTCTTATGCTAGATGCCTCTCCATTGGAAAAAGAATAACAAGCCACAATCCTAAATTTGAAGTCCCTTTAAAATAATTCCAGGAACAGTTAATGTGAAAAAAATTAATTAATGAAGTAAAATAAAAATCAAGCTTGGAAATCCATGAGAGCGAACTGCATGATTCGGCCACTAGTGCATTGCAGTCTCTGGCGCATCAGTCATTGCAGCAAGAGCAGTGGCCCGAGCCACCCTGCAGAGGGACATGGCCTGTGCCACCAACTGCCAGCTGTGCAGTTGCTCCCCTTTCAGAAGTTCTTTTTGTAGTTCCTGAATTGTGACACCTGAAGCAGATGGATCTGAGAGGACGATGGCTTTCATTTACTATGCAGTGTCCTTCGCGGGGTGTGTGAGATGCGCCTGGTGCTTTCCTGCAGGCTGGACCAGGGTCTTGCAGAAATGTCCTGCTCACATGCACGGCAGACGGACCTGTCCTGCATGCATGGGAACACATGTGACTTTTCTGCCATTCTGCCAGTTGCGTTTGCTTTGTTAACACGGATGGAACTCGGTGTCCCTACTTTGGTTAATGATGATGAAGCTGCTGCTTATTGAGCAGGGATTCTGTGACCGCATCATTCTGCTCCGTTTGCATCATTTATTATCCTCTGTCCTCCCCACGGGGTTACCATCGCTTTCTCCAACTGTGGGAAGTGAGTGCTGTGGAGTTCGAGCGCCCCAGTGTCTGCAGGTTTCAAGCCACCTCCACGCTCTGCGGCTGCCACACGCCATCCCACGCCCTAATGTTCCCTCCCTTTGGACAGCTGGTGCACACCTTGAGGGCCACTCTTACTTGTCTCTGCTAGTTATTTAGTTGTGTGCTTTTGCACACGTGGGAAAAGCTGTGGTGTCTTCCACACGCTCCTGCACCACTCCACTCTAGGAGCAAGATTGTCATTCTAGCTTGGAACGTGGCACCCAGCATGGCCCAACAGTTTCTTCCTCCACCTTGGGCCAGAGACTAGGCCAATATGGTGGAGGCAAGTGGAGCAAGTCCCCCATTCCAACTGAGCCACGCCTGCTCACGTGCCACTGGCTGAGGTAAGCCACATGGCTGAGCCAGGGTCTGCTGGTGCAGCAATCCTGGTGCCTCTTCTATCAGAACACATGCATGTGGCCAGGGATGGGGATCTTGCAATCAGAGGGCTTACAAACTGTCATCAGACATCAAAGAATGACCCAAATCAAGAAGTTGAGGGGGGAAAAATCAACTTGCGAATCTTTCCTCACTGTCTGTCTGGTGTCAGTTTGGAGGTGGAGATGTTCATGCCAAGATCCTACCCATGATTTGAAATTTAAAAGCTCAGTGTTAGATTGTGTCCATATGATTTGCATTTTGAGAATAAAGGTCCAGAGAAATTGTTTTGAAGGAATCTCAGTATTTGCATTTCTAGGTTTTAAGGTGATGCTCAACAGGTGGTGAGCATCTGCTGCCAAATAAAGCTGACCCCACCTCCAGGAAACGCCTGCCACCCCCGAGGGCTCCATGCCAGCTGCTTCTCCAGGGCTCTTTGGCAAACTGTGGTCACCCTGCCACACAGGTTGGCTGGACAGGGCAAGTGTGTCCGACAGATTCACAGTTGAGTTACACATGCTGCATCTTGTCTCCTACCAGGACTTCTCTCACCTTGAAGACACACCTGGCACACAGGTGTGCACATTCCAGAAATGCTTAGGAGGTACCTGCACCCCTTGGGAAGCCCTGGCCAGGAAGTCCCCCCCCTCCCTTCCTCGAACACATGGTCTGCAGGGACTTGTGAGGCACGTTGGGCAGGAGGTGCCTGCCGCTTGAGTGGTCAGTCAATAACCGCTTGTGTCACCATGCGATCGCATTGCTAAGTAACCACTCATCTTGGACTTGAGTAGGAGTCCAGGCTGAGATGTCTCCAGTTTGGAAAAAAAAAAAAATCCCTGTAAATACTCAGAGCACGTAAAAGAAGGTAAGTGTAGTTGAAATTATTCTAATTTGTTTTTGTGGTACTATGGTCAACAGGTACAGAATTTTCCCCTTTTAGGCTGCAAATAAGATGGATTGGCACTCGTGGTTAAAATGCTTTGTCCTGACGAGTTCTATATGACGTTAGAGGGGCGTTCGTTCACTTACTCTTTCAGCAGATGGTCAACACTGCTCTGGATGGCAGGCCTATGGGGCAATAGAACAGAGACCCTGTGTCACTGTGCCTGGGCCCTGGGGTGCCCGAACAGTGAGAAGCCTCACTCCTGGGTGTGTCCGTGAGGATGTCTTGGGAAGCATTAGCATTCGCCTGGGCTCCCTGCCAGCAGCCGGCCTCCCTGGCATGGGTATGTGTCACTCCGTCCTCCAAGGTGGGTCGAATGAAAGGCAGGAGTTGCTGCAGCTGTCTCACTGCTCAGGCTGCTGCAGGGACCTTCTGCCTCCACATGCATGGTCTTCAGACCTTCAGACCAAAACTTGACCAGCAGCTCTCCAGCTCCCGGGTCTCTGAACTCAGCATCAGCTTTCCGGGTCTGCGTGCTCCGTAACTGTGTGAGCCAACATCTTCGAATCACGCCATTCCTATATTGTGTTAGGGTTCTTCAGAGAAGCAGGACCCACTGGCTGGATTGATAACAGTTAGACGGATGATACGAGAATGATAGACAGCAGGTGACAGGCGGATGGATACTAGGCATAGCAAGAGATTGATTGTAGGCATTAGCTCATGTGATTCGGGGCCAGGCAATTCCACAGTAAGGCACAGCAAAGCTAGTGGAGTATTTCCATCTAATTCCAAAGGTCTTGGAGTCAGGGGAGCCAACTAACTCCCAGTTCAGAGGTAAAGAAGACTGGACATCAGGGATATGCCTGTATGAGCCCCAGGGTCTAACGGCCTGAACCGGGAGTTCTGGTATCCAAAGAAGGATACCTCAGCTCAAGGAAAGGCAGGAGGATCCACCCTCCCCTGCTGAGATCTCGGGGGTGATGCCCATCACGCGGGTGAGGGCAGATGGGCAGATCTGTGCACAGATCACTGCTCAAGTGCTGATCTGCTCCTCTCTGGAAACACACTCGGCTGCAAGGAATGCCTGCAAGCTCTCCCCAAGCCCAGGCACACAGCCAGCCACCCTGCGTGTGTGTCCCTGTTGGTGCTGGTTTGGAGAATCCTGACTGGTGTAGCCCCCATTTTCACGGAGCCCCTTCTGTGAATACATCAATTATAAATTGAGTCGTAGTGAAGACTCCCCAGGCAGCATTCAAGAACAGGGGCTGCTTTACGCACAGGTTTTGAGTGAGCTTGTGGGTGGAATCATGTTCAAGCAGTTGCTGACGCAATGTGACGCATCCCCCAGAGAGCAGGAAGCAGAAAGGCCCACGGAGGCCTACAGGTTAAAACTGACTCAGTCCGAGGACTGTTGTGTGTGTAATTGAAGCAATTGCCAACAAATCTACAGATTTCAATCAAGAAAAACTGGATTTTCTTTCATCTCTCATTGAAAGAGCAGAGCTGGTGACACGGGGTCAGCACTGGGCAGCAGCTGGATTTGGCTGTCTAGATTCCAGCAATGCTGCGTTTTCACATTGCCCTGGATCCCACTGCTCTTGTGGTCCAGCAAGGCCAGTTCATCAGCACCCTGCTGTGTGCATCAGACAACAGCTCCTTCACCCCAGCCTCCCCGTGCTCCAGATGACCCCAAGCTCGTTTGTCCTCACCACCCGGTCCCTATGGTGCTCTCCAACACCTGCGATGGAGGATGATCTCCACGCTGTTTAGGGAGGTTCCTCACGGGCACACAAGCGAGAGGCCTTGAGTTTCTTCAGTACACAGCCCCCAGGCCACGATGGTGCTTGAGCAACCCGCAGGCCAGGCAGGTCTGCTGCTAGAAGGGCCCCGGAAACGGAGGCTGCCCCACAAAGTGCCCCTGAAAAGCCTGCTCCTGTGTGGCAGAGGGACCTGGGCTTTGCTAGCTTCCTGCAGGCAGCCGCGACAGTGCAGCCTTTGACAGTGTCTGGTTTTTCCTGGCTTCAGGCTGCTCAGCCCCGTGCTATGACCTGGTGGCTCCTGTGGATGGAGATCTTTCTCGTTTGTGTCTTTTTGTATTCTATCACCTGTCATTTGAACCTGACCTGTCACCTGTGAGCCAGACTCCCACATTGTTCCCATTTGCACCCACGGTGATATCACAGATTGGATTCTTGGGTTTTCCTTCTGGCTCTGATGCCGGCAGGTCATGTGTACGAGGACCTGTCCCTTCCTTCTCTGAGCTTTGGCCCCTCCCCACTCAGAAGGTCATTCCTGACATCTGAGCCCTGCTTGTGCCCACTGTCAGACCCGGTGGACAAGTGGCCAGATGTGGAAGTGATCTGAAATGCCTCCGCTCTGCGCACCATGGCCCCTCTTGCTAAAGGCAAATCCGCATCCGAGTGCACGTCATGGCTGTGATTGTCGCAACGCTTCCTTCGGTTGTGTAGCTTCACCATCTTCCGAACACAGGGAGACCTGGCATGTCCATTTCCCCAGTATTTTATTATTAAAAATAAAGCATGGCAGACATGCAGGTCATGATCTGCACTCACACCTAGCACCCATCTTCCCGTCGCCTGGATTCTGTGATTAACGTCTTTCCCTTGTCTGCTTTATTGCCTATCAGTCTGTTCACCTTGTGACTATTAATCCACCTTATTTTTATGTACTTTAAAATAGGTTGCGAGTATAACTCCACCCACTATGTCAGTATGCACATCATTGCCCAAAGTTCAATATTTGTCCATAGTTTTTTTAAGAGGGACATGAGAGGAAGAATCAATATTTAGTTTTTCATGTGGCTTCTGTTGCTCTGAGACTTCATTGTGGATATGGTGCTGGGGTTTAAACTTTTGTTCTTGTGCATGCCAGGCAAATGCCGTAACCACTGAGCCACTGCTCCAGCCCCTCTGTGGTTCTCCTTACTATAAAATTTGCACAAAGCAAAAGGGAAAAATCCTAAGTGTGCAGTTGATGAGTTGTGCCAAATGCATAGTCCTCTTAGGATGGCTCTTAAAGTCCCCTCTGCCCCTCCCCAGCCACAGTGGGTTGTTACCCCACAGGGGAAATCAGTGTTCTGTTTTTGCCTGTCACGGATTAGATTTCCCTTTTCTAGAGGCTCTTATAAATGGAATCAGCAGCGAGCGAAGCTCTTTTTGTGGTGCTGCTTTCACGTGGAATAATGTTTTCAGACGCATCCGTGTCATCGCATATATCAGGAGTCCGTCCCCTCTCCTTGTCGCGTCATTTTTCATTGTGTGCATACATCGGCACCCGTGGATCCACTTTCCTCTTGCTAACTAACTCCTGGGCTGCTTCCCCCTGTGGACTGTCATAAATAAAAGTCGCCATGAATGTTTGATCAGATTTATGTATGCACAAGCACACCCTAACTGGGAGGCAGAGCTTCATTTCAAGAAGCAGCAGTAGACGGGGCTGGAGCAGTGACTCAGTGGTTGGAGCGCTTGCCTGGCACACACGAGGACCCAGGTTCAAACCCCAGCACCACGTACATAATAATTAAGTGTTGGAAAAACAAAGGCCAGATGAAAACCTACAAAATTGATTCTCTTTCCTCTCTCTCCCCCTCTCTTTCTTTAAAAAATAAATAAAAAACAGCAGAGGAGACTTGGACTGGAGTCGGAGAGCTCTGTGGGTGAATCTCACCTCCTCCCCTTAGCAGTGGGGGAGAGTAGGTGAATCTCACATGGCAGGGTGCTAGGCAGAGCTCCTAGGATGGATGACAGGGGTCTCAGGTGGACCTGGGCAGTGAAGAATCAAGCTTCACCTTTTACTCCCGTGGGGCTCCTCTGGCCTATAGATCAGGAAGGCTCAGTCCTAGATCTCTCTGCTCTGTGGATTTCCTCCCCAGAGCCCGCTGGCTGGAACAGGATCCCCATCTGAGAACTGGCTTTGCAGAGTCACAGCATCTCCAGGGCTGCCACCGGGACTTGCGTCACCCCCGGAACCCCATGCAAAGCCCTGATTCCTTTCTGTTTGTATATTCCCAGTGTGTGAGAGTCAGTCTCAGAGCCCTCTTTTACCCGTGTGTCTGGGACTCTTCCCTACGTCCCTCCAATTCTCAGCAAAGTGTGGAGTCAGCACCCTGAGAACATTTACCTTTCAAAAATCAATTTTACTTTGTTTCCTATTAGACTTATTTAGAAGGGGTAAAAAATACTTCAGCAGCAGCTAACCCAGATTTCTGCTGATGCAAGTGAAGCTATCCAAGGAGGCAGAGGGTCTCATCGTGGATTGAGCCAATCCAAAGTTCCTGGGTCAAACACGTGCGGACTTCTCTCGTCCTCACTGCCCAGGCAGCGCAGCAAACAGTGCGCACATTTACATCCTGTCGGGTACTGCGAATCGCCAGCGATGGTGTCAGTGAGGGATGCGCACATGGTCCTGCCAATTCCAGGCCATTCCGTTTAGGGCTTTGAGCCCAGGTGAGGGGTCCTCCGTCCTGGAACCAGCCTCCCCAGGATGCTGAGGATGCCTGTGTTTTGACAGGGAGGCCCAGGAGCCAGGAGCAGCCTGCTCAGAAGCAGGCCCCTCTGATCTCAGTGCACCGGGTCCCCCAAACTCCATCTCGGCCAGCTGCAACCAGGGCAGTCCTCATGTCTGCCGACCGCATGTAGCTTCACACATCACGTGTGTGCTATTCCAGACACGGTGCACAGAGTCCCTCGCTGACAGTTTTATTCAGCCCTGCTTCCAGGGTACAGGATTCTGTGAGTGGAGGTATGGCCCTGCTGCAGACTGCTCAGTGCCGGCTGGCTCTGGGGCGTCCAGGGGCGCCCAGGAGCTGCCATTGTCTAGCATCCAGCAGAGAGGGCTGTGCCCCACTGCCAGCCTCCTGGTGTTCTCAGAACACCTTGCTGCTTCCTGTGGCACTGGGTCCTCACCCTCACCTCCCAATCTCAGCACTTGCCCTCCGGGTAATGAGGACTAAGGAGGGGACTACAAATCTCTCTCTAGTTGGCTTCTCCATGGATTCGGAAGGGATCCTTGGCTTTGGCAATGCTCATCTTTCAAAATGGCCATAGAGTGCCAGGTCAGCCACCTCTCTCCCCAAAGTCCCCCTCTCCCTCCATTCTCCAGACACTTTAAATTGATATTGAATTAGATCACGAAGAGTCACCTGTAGATAACTTGTAACATCAGGGAAATTTTGTGGTCACTCATAGTAAGAACATGATGCATTTCTAGCCAAGAGTGTTCTTGGGGGACAGGAAAGAGGACTCTACCTCGGGCTGCTGTCACAGCCGCAGCAGTGCGCCTTCGACCACAAGGTCCTTCCTGGGGTGCCCTTTGGCTGAGCTCTGGTGGCCATAGCAGCATCAGCCCTAGGAACAGCCTTTGTCCAGCAGCCACGGCATTTGCAGGTGGCCTCTCCCCTCTAGCAGGGCACCTGGGAGGTACAGGTGGCCTTGCTCCTCTAGTGGGGCACCTGGGAGGTGCAGGTCACACATGCTCCCAGGTCCTAGCGGGTTCAGGCTCCAACACCCACAGCGCCACTTGCCTGCTGCTCCCCTATAGTCACGGTCCTCCTCCCAGGTCCCGTTGCTCCCATCTCCACCAGAGAGCCATGGATTCATATTTTCACAAAGCCCTTTGCCTATATCCTTATCCCAAAAGGAAGGCCTTTGTGTCACTGGGAGATGCTCGGAACTACAATAGGCCTCTGTGCCAGATGGGGATTGGGGCCCCCAGGCTTGCGTGGCAGAGAGGGAGAGTCATGCTGCTGGGTGGAGGGTGCCAGCCTTGTGCTGCGCTGCCTCCGGGTCTGTGGGTGGTGAGAAGAGACCTTTACTTAAGCAACTTCTAGATAGTTTTACAACTGCTTTGGGCCAACGTCATTCTAACTGATTTACTAATACTCTCAGATTTGCTTTGGTCCTTTGGATCCTACCATTGAACCCACTAAGTAATTTCTGGGTGACTTTGTTCAACCAACAGCAAAACAAAAAAATTTATTCAGTCTCTCGTGGCTTTTCCTAAGAATTTCTTCCTTTAGAGTTAAACAGCTGGCTCGTTTGGCACTCTATAAAAATCCCATGCCTACCACTGCACGGGGATTTAGACTTGAAGTGGGATGTGTCTGCTTTAATTAAAAACGCCCAGTAAAGCTTCCTAACACCTGCCACACACGCCGTCCTCCCCCCACCATGGGAATGAATAGTTCCCCCAGCCCCTGGGTGCTGTGCCCTGGGCGTTGGTCACCGGTTCTGCCTGGGGCAGCAGAGCTCCCTAAAGTGACGCTGTTGAGTCATTAGAATTGCTTCACAAAGCTTCCAGGGTCAGCTTCCAGAGGTGTCGGGTGAATCGGAGCGCGCTGCCACCTGGAGCTGTACTTTTACTCTTTTTACACCTCCTGCAAAGTTGGAAATTCAAATAAACTCGTGTTTCCCGTTTTTATAGTACAAGCTCCTCGTTTTGCAGCGTGGAGCAGGGACACGTTCACACTCTTCAGCTGCGCCTCCCCTGCTTCTTATAGCACCCAGAACATAGCATGGGCTCCGTGACTATTGAAATCGTTGGTCTGATTCCAAATGGGGAAATGTTGGAAGGGAGCTAAAGCAAGGTGCACTCCAAGCATTTAGAAGAACGTCACTGTGTGGACTGTAATCATGTATGTAACAAATGTCTCCGTAGGTATATGAATACAGTACTTGGATGTATTAGGAAAAATATAGGGCCCAGAAGAGAGGCAAGGGATGGGGGATGGGAGGAGGGCGGTAGAGGGGAGCAGGGGGGGCAGTATTGACCAAATCGTATTGCTGCATTGTGTGCATCTAGGAATATGTGACGGCAAATCCCATCATTAGGTGCAGCTGTAATGCACGAAGAAAAAAAATTAAAAAGCTGGTGGGGCTTGTGTAACTGTGCGGCTTACAGTAGGGTCCTGTGCACTGCCAGTCTGGAGGCCCTAGCGGGTTTTACGTTCCTGTGTAGCATAGTTCTCTCCCTTGTCCAATCTGATCCAGCTGTTGCTTTCCCTGAGCAGTTTTGTACTTCCCACGTAGCAGTGTGGTATAGGAAAGCTGAGCAAAATCGGCGAGGGCAACTCTATTTTTAAGCAAAAGAGAATCCAGGTTAAGTCCGGGTGATTTCTCTCAGTCTCCCGGTCAAAGCATCTTACCCCTCTAAACCTTGCAAATCTAGCTTGAACGAGCTTTAGCAGCAGCAGCTGCCAGGTGATCTCGTGGACGGTGCTCTTGGACAGTGGGTCCCCAAGTCTGGACACTGGTTCTGCAGCGCTTGTTAGACACACAGATCCTCCGTCCTCTCCCAGAGCTACTAACACAGGAACTCTGGAGGCCCACCCTTCTGGCTTTCAGTGTCTTTTGGGTGACTCTTCTGCGTACCAGAGTTGAGACCTCTGCTTTAAGAGTGGATGTGTTTATCCTGAGGACCCTTTCCTGACCCATGGGCCCAGTTACTATGGAAATCTATGCACATGCTCTTAGCACTCCTGTTGAAACAGACAATAAAGATAGGGTGTCTCAGATATCTTTCCTATAATGCATTGGAGGCACAAGATACTGTAAAATAAAGTAACATGCAATAAAACCAAGAGCCAAACGTGAGAATGTATTGCTGAAAAGTGTTTCACAGATTTCAAATGTTTTTTCTTAGCAACACAATCGTTAGGAAGTGACCTGCCTTCCACGTGTGTGACTGAGGGGGTTCTTAGGAAAGAGAACAGAGTTTTGAGATCTCTTAGGTCGGTGGGTGTCTTGACACACAGCACTGTGGATAGATCAAAGTTAATGTCTAGAAGCAATCAGAGGAAGTCATGCCTAGAGCAGCATCCCTGCGTCCTTGGAGGCACATCTGCTGCCCATGAAATCCCCTCTCCTCGAGCTCCGGTCAGAGTGGGTTCAGCCCATCAGCGCTGAATCCTGGGCGTTGGGCTAGGACTTTGGCCAGAGGTAATGCAAGAGTAAGGTTTCCAGGGCAAGCAGTAGAATGCACTCACGCTGACCAGCAGCACTGCAAATCCGGAGCTTGGGGGCTCCGGAGACTCAACAGCGGTTCACACAGTACCCCGAGGATGCTGCCTCCAGGCAAGGGGCTCGCTCTCGGCCTGCAGGTTGTCTCTCCCCAGAGTTCCCATAATAGCTTATCAAGGCCCTAATCTGAGAGGAAATAACGGATTATTTCCCCTTAAAAATATTCTACGGCATGTCCTTGGCTCTTGTTGTCTTCAGGGGACAGGTTCCACCCTAAACCACCAGACACAGAGATGAGAGATGATGACGGTTCTGAAATTTTGGTCTCTGACTCCTTGCTGTTGTCACCTTTGTGCCACTGTGACCCCCAAACCCGACAAGAGCCATTAGAGGAGGAAAGGTTATTTCAGCTCATGATTTCAGAGGTTGACTACATAGCTCTGGGCCTGAGGCCAGGCAGATCATCATGGTGGAAGGTTGTGAAGGAAGAAAGTGGCTCAGGACATGGCAGGAAGTCATTAGAGACAAAATATGAATCCTGAAGGCACATTCCCAGTGACCTACCTCCTGCAGCCGCACCCTACGTGTCTGTAGTTAATCTGCATCAGTGGATTAACCCACTGATGAGGCTACAGCTCTCATCCAATTTCATCCCTGAACTGTCTCGCATTGTCTGTCTCACGAGCTTTTGGGAGACACCTCATATCTAAACCATCATATTCCACCCTCAGCCCCCGCAAGTTCATGCCCAACTCACAATGCAAACTGCACTTAATCCCTTTGCAAGAGTTTCCACAGTCTTAAAAGTTCCAGTATTGCCCAAAAGTCCAGTCCAAGTCCAAAGTCTTCTCTGAGATTCAAGGTTAGACCTTTTCCCCTGTAAAGATCAAAAGCAAGTTACACATATCCAATGTATAAAGTCACAGAGTAAACATTTCCATTCCCCAAGGGAGAAATAGGGGCAGGAAAGAAGGGATGTGAGCAAAGTGAGCCTGAAATCCAGCTGGACAAACTGGATGCTGGACATTGTGATGTCCCCAAAGGACTTGTGTAGCCCCACCCCTTGCTGGTAGCGCATGGGGCCTCCCTCTTGACTGACTCCGGTAGCTTTCCTTGGCAGGCATTCCACGTTACTGGCATTTCTCCGTTGCAGGATCTCCACTGCAACCTCAGCCTCCTCCTCACATCTCCACCCATTCTCCTCTCAGAGGCTGCCTGCAGGGATTCAGCCTGCTCCACATGGTCTGTTCTCCCAGGCCTGCCTTTGCAATCTTGGTGGAAGACTCTATGGCCCCTAACTCCAGCATCCTGCAATCCTGCAGAACCAGCACCACGTGGTTGCCACCACGTTCTGCTACCAACTTGAGAGGAAGCCAAGTCTCCAGAGACCATGGCTGCAGCAGCCTGTGGGTGGCTGAGCACTGAAACACTTTCCTAGGTCCTGTCCTCATGCAAGCAGGGTGCCCCCATGGTCTTCTCAAGAGTTCTTACTACACCCCTGAGTGGATGATAGTGTGCTCTTGCCAATTCCTGAGGTGCCCTCAAGCCATTTTTATTTCTCCACAAAGTACTTAGTATTTCTTTAGTGACTATAATCTCTTTAACAACCACAACTTCTTTATCCCCAGTTTTTCTTACACTTTTCTGACCAAATTTCAAGTTTTTCAAATCTTTCTGCTTTGCTCTCTGCTCCTGATTATTGCAGAAAACTTGGTCATAAGCCACCAGCAAAATTAATGTCATTGCCCTGAACACAGTGTTGCTGTGAAATTTCCTTTGCCAACTTAGGACATCACCTTTAAATTTAGCCTCACAGAAAATCTCAAGATGTGGACAAAATGTGGACAACTTTTTTTCCCAGAATATAACATGAATGGCCTCTAGACCAACTTTCAGTAAAGCCCTCCCCCTGAAACTTCATTTCAGGGGCCGTCTTTGCTGTCCACACTCCTAGCTGTGGTCTGGTCGCCTGAGCACCTGCAAGAGTTGCCCGTTAAGCTCTGCTTACCTCTGAAGCTCTTCCAGCTTGCATCTCTAAACTTCTCACAATGTTTACCTTTGCAAACCAGCTCCAAAGGCCTCTGAATCACATGGTGAGATTAGTGACTACCATGACCCCACTTTTCAATAGAAATTTATGTTTTTGTTAGGTGTTTTTGTCACTGTGGCCAAAAGACCTGACAAGAACAATTAGAGGACAAAAAATTTATTTTGGATCACAGTTTCAGAGATTCAGTCCATAGTGGCTGTCTCCACACTCTTAGGCCAAGTTGAGGAAGTCATGGTGGAAGACCACGGTGGAGGAAAGCAGCTCAGGACTTGACAGCCAGGAAGTCCCCAGGGACAAAATATAAACCCTGAAGGCACATCCACAGTGACCTACCTCCTCTAGCCACACCCTACCATAAATTTCTGTAATATCCGAGTTAGGAAATGCCAACTGAATTCTATCTACTTCTGCATTCAGCCTGTGGCAGTAACACTGTTTTATTGACATATACATATCAACACACACACATATATATCAATGTATACGTATCAACATATATATGTATGCTGATACATATGTTGATATATATCTATTGATGTATATGTCAATATATGCATATATGTATATATAAACATATATGTATGTGTATATCCATATGTATGTATTGTATATATGTAGATATATACACACATAGATATACATAAAACAACTTCATGCATATACAGTTAAGAGAGGGCTATTTTAGTAGCTATCTGAGTCATTGTACATGGTCTTTTTTAATACTACAACAAAGCTTGTCAAGTGCTCACAATGTTGATGGTGTCGAGGAACTAGTGGTCTACCTAACGTTTTGAATGGGTCCCTAACCAGTGTCATTCTGGCTGTGAGTTGGTTGTTTGGGATATACTTAGTCACTCTTACATAGGACTCACTACTTCTGTAGGGCCTGTTTCATTACACATTATCAAAAACTCACATTTTTTCTTAAGTATCAGCAGCAGAGTCATCTAAAAAGCTAACAAATACTGAGAATCTTTCAAAATCACAGTGGCAAATACCAG
Organism: Aplodontia rufa; assembly: GCA_004027875.1. Classification (NCBI taxonomy): domain Eukaryota; kingdom Metazoa; phylum Chordata; class Mammalia; order Rodentia; family Aplodontiidae; genus Aplodontia; species Aplodontia rufa. The sequence continues at coordinate 78,308 of PVKS010001721.1, forward strand.
TTTTCCAAAATTCCAACTTTTGCTTGAAAGCTGTGCCGTGGTCATTGGTAACGAGGACCGGCAGCTGTTTTTCTTGATACATTTGGCTGGGTTTCATTGCTCATTTTTTAAATAATTGGTCAAGTTCCCAATCAAATCAAACACACTTGGCTCGTCCTCTTTCAAGGGGTAGTGGTGCTGCATGGAAGACTAGCCAGAAGGCACACTCAGATGCCCCTGTAGGTGTCCCTCGGCCACAGGAGATCACCTCACTTTGTGGGTGCCATCTCCCAGCATGTCACTTGGACTGTTGGGACCATGTGTGTTCCAGGACTGATGTTTAATAGAAACAATGCTGTTTCCAACTTCATCACAGTGTCTGAAAGTGGAACGCACTTCTTACGCTGTGCGTGTGTTCTAGTGAGGGATCCAGGTCCTCCCAGTGCAACTTGGTCTCTCTACCTTGACTCTCACCGAGGTGACCGGGGTTCATCCACCACTGCTTTGCACCCTTAATGCGAAATAAAGCAGCAACAAATGCAAATGACATGTTGGTTTTATTATGACAGTGTGCGGCTTTCCAGAACTGCTGAGAGCCTCTTGGGGACCCCTGAGGTTCACAGATGGTTCTCAGGGATCCTCCAGTTAAGCCATCTAGAACCCCTGGTAGCTAAGGGGAAGTCGTTCCCACCCAGGGAGCCAGGTTGGGAGGGAGGGAAAGGAGAACTGTTACATGTGAAAACGCAACAAGAAAGTGGAGTGACAAAAACAGAATAATCATGATAGCTGTCCCAGGAAGCTGGCTCTTCATCCATGGTGTGGCCCGAGGAGGTGGAGGACACAGGCCATGTCCCGCACGGTCAACGGCTCTCGTGCTGAAGGAAGCAGGTTGTTGCTTCCTGTTCCTTCAGTTTGTTAACTCTGTCAGATCCCGTGACCACACTGTGATGCCCTTCGTGTGTCTCATGGGAGCAGGGCCACATGACCTATCAGAAAATGCATGGTTTTGTTTTAACGAACTCAACAAGGCCGAGAGACACAGATTCCAAGGCCAGGGTGGATCTGCAGTTTGACTTTTGACTTCAGGCGTGACCTCAGCTTCTCCTTGGGTTGTCTATTGAACGAGGCAGGTTACTCTGTCATTGCTTAGATGGTTGCACCCCAGATTCACTGGGAGAAATAAGTGAAACCCCTGTGAAATGCATGTGACACCTGGAACATTTCCCACGTGGAAGAGTAGCTGTCGCCCGTCCTCAGAAACAGGGGCTGCTTCCTGCCTGCTGGGTTCGCTTCTCTCCCTGCGTCTTTTCCTTCACCTTTGGTGCAGACCCAGGTCAGAGCCAGTGTCCGCCTGGCACGCGCCTGCACAGCCACGTCGGGGTCAGCAGCTATCCCCTTGGTTCCTGTGATGTGGGAGTTAAGTGTTTACTAGAGGGAGCAGGGCCGCGTCTTGGATGGCAGTGCCTGAGGTCTCCAGTCTCTGGCATTCTCTCCCTCCCCACGCTCCCAGCCCTCTGCTAGCCAGGCTGCCCTCTCCCCAGGCTCTGGAATCCATCCGGAAAGGACAACTTCATCTGACCTTTGCTGTTCAGGGTACGAGGAGGAGTTGGGCACTTCAGACATTTCAGAATAAAATGTCAACCAGAAAAACAGATCTCTCTTTTTTTCTGTAACCTTCCCCATAGGGTAGCTGCAGAGCCTTGTTCTGGTGTCCGAGTCCTTATCTCTGCGCATGTCCCCCTGCTATCCCCTCTAGAAGGGTAATGCAAGGACGGAGGGGAGAACACATCCATGTGTATTCTCAACTGCTCACGAAAGCTCAGTCCCCAAGCCAAGGGCATCAAGGGTCAAAAGCACCTAGAGAACAAGCAGCATCTCTATATGTGCTGTGCCCCAGTCCCTCGAGTAAGGGCTTGAAGGTTTCACGGAGATTGCAATGAGAGGACTGGTACCCTACGCCTAGGAGTTAGAGCCTGCAGTTTCTCCCTGTTGCCTGAGTCCAGCAGCCCCAGAGCGAGCCATGTCCAAGAGTTAACACAAATGTGGTGACCAGGGACGTGTTGAGCACCTGCGATGTGCACGCCCTGCCAGAGCAGCAGCTGCATCGATGCAAAGGCACCATTGAGCTCACTGGTGAGCATGGCGAATTATACACGGGTCGCATGTGGGTTGTCGGCCAAGGCGGTAGGTGCCCAACAGAAACATCTACAGATGTGAGGCAGCAGGGGCCATGTTCAGCTGTTTGGGCCAAAGAAGAGTAAAGCAAGTAGGAGACCTGAGAACTTTGCATAAGCCCGGTCTGCATGGAAACGTGGGGCTTATCCAAGGGGCAGAGTTCAGAGGACAGGCTGGACCAAGGAATTGCATGAGCAGGGCCCCTGCTGGGGAACAGGGTGGCGGGGAGCCTGTGGTCAAGGGCTTGCTCACACTGGGCATGGTTGATCCCCATGACAGCCCTGTAGGCTGGGCCGAGCATTCTGTTACCATACCCCACGTCAGAAACGGCAGGTGCAGAGACATTAGTGGCCAAGGACAAAGAGCTTGGAAAGGCCAGGGCTTGATCTGCAACCTGGGTCACGTCTGTCCGTCCTCTTGGGGTCCCAGGACCGGTGCTACGGCTTAGCCTGCCCTTAACCTCTCCATGTTAGTCTGTGTCCTGTGGTTGGGACATCAACTTGCACGATTGTCTAGTAACTGCACGGGCGGCCAGGCTGCTTGCTGGAGCTGAGTGACCTCTGACTGGGTGGGCTGGTTTGCGACGTTCCTCATCACTAGGGGTAGAATGTTCCCCACATCCATATCAAGCTACTACAGAGGAGTTGGTGAGCTCCATGCCTCTTTCCAAATACAGAATTTGGGGCCTCAAATATTACCTGGACCTTGACCATCCAGTTGGTAACCAAACTCAAACAGTTTACCCACACTCGGGGGCACATGCATTTGGGCCAAAAATCTGAGATATTGGAAATTCTTTTGCTTTGTCTGAGCCAAGTACTGATTGGATTTTACAAATTAATAAGTGTGTTGTATAAAAAATTCCAATGTTTCACCATAAAACACTTTAAGAAGGCTTTTTAATAATATGAAAACTATAAACATGTAAAGAAAGCTGTCTGTCTGGAGAGGAAGCCACTGGTGTTTGGTTAGTTTCTAGGGAGGCCTTGCACCTTGCTTCGGCGGAGCAGATGGTATCCAGAAAGGCAACACCAACACACAAACCACGCAGCGCCGAGGCCGGGACCAACTGGGCTTCTGCCCTTTTGATAATTAAATTTACTTCTGCAAACCTCCTGAGATTTATATTCTTAATATCTCTATTTGAATGAGGCTTGTCCTGGTATGAGGATAGACTGGTTTTCTTTCTGAAATGCTAATTGGGCAGAGAACCCAGAGATAAACAAATTGATTTAATTTTAATCTGCTTTCATGGCGATGCATAATGATAACTGGTTTCTGTCTCACAGGATTGGAAACCGCAGCCCTTAATAAGAGTTTGTGGGTATATTATGCAGCTTTAAATAGCTTGTGTTGTGCTGGACTGCTCTCCATGAATTATTCTGACTCCAGCAGCATCTCAGGGGCTCCCGACACTTGTCAGCTTCAGATTTTCAATCAGGGGAACTATTAGTGTGACGTGAAGAAACTCAGAGCATCTCCTGTGGAGACAGCACTGGTTCCCTGCCCAGCACCCCAAACCTGAGACCTGCCTCTGGAGGAACCAACCTTGCTCCCACTGCCAGGTGAATAGCACAGCTGTCTGAGTGCATTAAACAATTGGGCTTCTGTGCTCAGCGTGTGGGAGCGATCTGCACATAGTAGGTGCTCAGCTGTCAGCTGGTGAGTAGTTCAGGGTGTTGGTCCTGAGCTAGAGTCACAGCCTGGCATCACGGAGCTCCCACATTCCAACAAGGTATACATCCTACGAGAGGTGCACCCTGTGCCCCCCACCCAAACCGCGGCTTCCGTCTTCCCCCTCCTGGTGTCTTAGACTTTTCCGTTGCTATACTCACACCAGCTGTCTTCATGAAATCCTGGATTCGATCTGCCTCCTCCTGGGGCCTCTGCAGCCATTCACTACCACCCACCGGGCAGAGAGGTGGTGCTCCCTGTCTGCTTGAGGTTCAGCTGTTCTTATAGGAAAACAAGTGACCGTGGAATGTGACTTCCTGCTGGACACGGGTAAAACTGGCCCTGGAGTCCCGTCTTCTCTTCTCCAAGGACCTTCCTGGTGGTCGAGTCTCTGCTGGCTCTGAGGAAGTCACTGACTCTCAGTGAACATGGGGCACTGGGGTACACGTGCTTGCTGTTTATTTTGTGGGTGCTGTTTGATCCTACGGCACAACTGCCCTCACCTGCCTGACCATGCCCACCTGGGTGAGTAGCTCCCTGCGGGGGATATGAGGACCAGTATGTCCGCTGGGGGTCCCCAGCAATCAAGGAGGAGATGCACATTGGTTAAACACGTCTCATGTTCTGGATAACGTGCCTGGGTCTCCTTCATGGCGCTCATCGACGGGTCTCTGAGCGCGTACTTGGGCATCTGCGCACTGCCTGCCTCTTCCCGCATCTGCCTGCTTGGGCTGTCGATGGCATGAAGGCCATGACCCTCAATGCTGCCCCTTCTTCCAGGGTCTACGTGCCCCACTTTCTGACATGCATCGTTTTATTTGAAGCCAGCACCTAGGTCCCATCTGGGAGTTGGTGATTTTGCCAGTCAGTTCTCAGTGTGTGACTTCCTTTCATAGATAAGATCACAGGAAACAGGGGTGCGCCTGTCCTTTCCACGCTGAAAGCTATGTAAAGCAATCAAAGCCTTTTAGGGTGGGTTCAGTGCAGAGTCTGCCTTGCTGGGCCTCTTGGGGTCTTCCAGCTCAGAATCCAGGGTGAGAAGACTTGGCTAAGCTGTGTTGATTAGGGAGGGAGAGGATTGCAGCGCAAGTCACGGCAGCAACGGTAGAGCAAGAGGAAGTGGACTTAAACAGGGTCACCACCCATGGTCTCAGACGTTGTCCAGTGTCCTGTGTGCAGAGGACCCGCTAGGAAGCAGTGGCTGGCGATGGTGCTGTGGGCGTCCATCACCAGACCCCTGGTCTCCGTGTGACCCCAGAAGCGGGTTTTTAACAGCAGAGATCTTCAAGCTAGAGCATGCGTGCCTTGCATTCTGCAAACCAGCCAAGGACACAAGGGCGTCACTGCTTCTAAGAGATTGGGTTTTCTGGTTTCTATCTTTTCAATATTCTGTGTCTTAAAATTTACTTGCTTAAGAAAGTATTTGATTTCTTATTTTCCCTGTAGCTTCCCTATTTAAAAATCAAGACAGAGAGAGGGAGGGTGGCTGGCTGGCAGGAAGGAAGGACGAGGAAAGGAAGGGAGGGAGGTCCTGCCCACCAGCCCAGGGTTCCCAGATGACCGCCTGGGGTTGCCGTGAGTCTGGCAGCTCTTGTGGATCATTTACTAATTTTGGTGTCTCTTAGCAGAGTTCTCTAATGAGGGATGACAGGGCCTTTTGCAAGCCACCTGTTTTCAATTCGTTGCTTTTGGTGAGGTGGGAGGAACTGATAAAATTGTCACTTAATCATCCCTTCTGATGACTTATCACAGCGTAGTTTGTCATGTAAGGAGTTCTAGGAATCGAGTGACATTGCGATAACAGCATGCGCTTAACTCAGCATTTCTCACTCCATCCCCAAAGCTAAGATGCAGGAGTGTCTGCAGGCTGACCCTGTCCTCCCTGCCTCCCTGGCTCCACTGGCCCATGGCCTGGGAGAGGACGTCTGCTGTCAGGTCACCAGGAACAGCACCCTCAACCTTCTCGTCTTCGCAACCCGAACCCACATTTCCTGGACTCCCCCTGTTCCGTCATGGTCCTGGGTCAGGGTCTGCAGTGAGAGGCACGACTTTGTAAGGCAGAGAAGCCCTGTGCCTTGTGGCTTCTTGGAGGTGGCTTCTCAGGCATGGAGAGGACACAGGGGTGGGCGCTTCCTGACTCTGACCTCCGGCAGTCAGCACCAAGGACACTTGACTGGGAGTGTTCAAGAGGTGCTTTGGGTTTTCTGCCCAGATAGAGTATTACCCTCCCTTGACCCCACAAGGTGACCCGTGGTCATGTGTCTTGCTTTGGTGAAATGACACGAGTCACCTGCGAGGGACCATTTCTGGGCCAGCACACGTCCTTTGCTCTTTCTTTGACTGGGGAGTGCCAATGGGCCAGGTAGCAGTGGCAGGCATCCTGAACAGGCTCCCCACCTCTCCTCCCAGAGCCAGCCTCGAAGCAGAACTCAACTCTTCACTGTTCCAAGTCAGCAAGGCTTGGGGTTGGTCCCTGGTTCTGTGTAGTACAACTGTCCTGACCGCAGAACTCCATTTCTGTAATAAATCAGTCTGTATATGTTGAATAATTATTTCTTGGAGCTATGACTTATTTATTTTTGCCTAAGTGTATGCTGAATATAATTATAATGAAATCTCAATGTAGAATTTTCTTCTGGTTTTGACAAATGCAGATTGCATTATTAAAGGCATGTGACAGAATGGTTTGATAGACATACATCATGAGGTGATTCCTGGAACCGGAAAGGCATCCCCTTCTCCGTCTGTGCTGCCCCTAGGGCCCCAGACTTGCTCGAGTGTGAGTGGAAGTTGGTGCTCTTGGCCCATCTCCCCAGGGCCCCTCCTCTGAACCCTTGGCAACCACTGCTCCCCCGTCCGTTCCTATGAGCAAGCACTTGGAGGCTGATGGACACAGGGCAAATAAATTTGAACCTACGTACAAATTTCAATCACAGAGAATGACAGTCATCATCGATGAAAGACCTCAAACATAAAAATACAGGCTAAAAATATGAAAGAGAAGACAGGAATGAAAGCTCAAAGAGGAAAAGAGTAACCAATGTAAAATTTAACTCTGCTGAAGAAGACATTGTGTATTTTTCCAGAGTGAATAATGGTATCAAATCACTGTGGTATTTAGATTCCAATGAATGCTTCTAAACGAAGGATATAACAGTTTAATTTTAAAATGTCAATAGTTACAATATACTGAGAATTCCAGCCTTTGCTGCTTAGGAGGGGGAATTTTAAATGTCAGCTTCAAAATGTGCCTGGGGATACAGAGCTGTGTTAAAATCATCCTACAGCATTGCTGTCCAACAATATTTTATATGATGAGGGAAATTTGCTCTAATGGCACCGTCCAATGCTCTGGTCCCCGTCTGCGTGAGCTCTGGGTTCCTGAATGGTTGCTATGCAACCCAGGAGCTGAATTGACTTCGCTTCATTTTAGCTAATTTAAATTTGAGTAGATCCACAGGGTCAGATGCTGTGGCATTGGACAGTGCTTTTCCAGGAGTTATGCAAACAAGGTGATTAGGTTGCTGGACCATTGAGTGTAAGAGGTCCCAGTGAAATTGCAGCATTATTTCCATTCACTGCTTTAAAAGAAAGACAGCTGATGATGGTAGCGATGGAGGCATTTCCTGCCAATTTCAACCGCCATTACAGCAACCCTACCTATCCCACCTAATGGCTCTGGAACCTGTGGCGTCATGAAAGCCTTGGGCTGAGCTTGGACTAATGGAGCTGCCTTCAGGTCCTCTCTGCCCAGAGCTGGTGCAGGAAGCCGGGTGCTCACCTTGCCCCCAGCATGGATGCCTGGATAGCAGAGGAGTGGATGGAGGCCCGGAGGTCTGTGCTGGAGGAAGATCGCATCTGAGAACAGAGCGAATGTTCTTCCCTGTGACCCAGATGGGAGACGTAAGTCGGATGCAGCGAAGTCAAAGCAGGGGCCTGGATCTCCACGTTGCATGCCTTGGAGTAGGTCTACAACTTCATGACAGAAGGCATGTTTGAATGAACACAATACAAGGCAAAATATGCAAGTTCTCTGCAGCCCATTGCCCAAGGCGCAGCTACCGAGTTCTGCAAGTGTGTCCAGCTTCCTCACGCATCTCTATTATTTCAACATTATCTACAGAGAGAAGTATAAGCAATTATAGCCACAGCATCACAAAATCTGCTCCGGTGCATGTATCCTAATGAGAAAGTTTAGGAGAGACAGTAGTAGTCCTGGGTAGGCAGGAGCATGGGCCCCATTCAACCACACGTAGAAGCTGGCCAGTAGAGAGTGATGGACAGGTAGGCTCAGGGCCTTCACATGCAAAAAGACCACAAGGCTCACCTGTGGGAGCAACTCCTTGTTCCAGAGGCAGGAAAACTAAGACGTGGGGTAGACCAGGTGGGCTCTAGAAGGAATTGGCTGTCTGTTTTGCATAGATTTCAACCAATGAGGTTGGTGCTTATTCTCAATGCCTGCTTTACCTGCACCTTAATCAAGGCTCACGCCCAAACCAATATACACCCTGGCCTACCCTACGTTAGGTGGTGTCATGCTTCCAGGTGCCCCTCCGCCTTGCGGAGTCTCTCTCTCCTTAAATAAATCCTACTCCTCTTACTCTTCCCTTTTGTCGTTGTCCGTGGATTTTATTCTTAAAATTTGTGACACAAGATTGCCCAGAAGATTGGCGCTGAATTTCGGAGTGAATCTCCACACCAAGAGCTGCACCTCACTGCTGAGCAGCAGAGGAGGGGAGACCCCAGCTCTCAGCTGGGGAGCTGCTGACACAGCTTCTACTGCAGACACTGCAGCCAGCCCAGACTCCCAGTGTTAACTGGGAATAGCTGCAAACGCTGAAAATGGGCTACTTTGGCTGCTGGAATCTATAGTAGGCCCAGGCTCCATTTGCCAGTGGAAGCAGAAAATCTGGCCTCATCTCAAAACCCCACATCATGGGGCTGGAGCTTGCCTGGCATGTGCGAGTACATGGATTCAAACCCCAGCACCATGTACACAGCTAAGTGTCAGAGCAAAGAAAGCCATGTGAAAAACTCAATAAAAATTGATTCTCCCTCCCCCCTTACCATCTTTCTCTCTTAAAAACTCACATCACTAAAGCCATAAGTTTTCTTTATTTTAACTTTTTTGGCATTCATCTCAGGTTGTAGGGGGATTCGTAATGGATTAATAGTCACAGGAAGAGAAGGACCTGGAGCTGATAAATGTCACAGCCCCTCCTTCTCATACAAACCACAATATGTGAACTAGGGAATAAGTTTTAAGAGGTCTAAAAAGTCCTTTCCACCCCTGAGACCATCTCATGGCTTTTGAGCATCAAGTCCCTTGACGCACACCTGGGTGCTCCCTGGCTCTGTCAGCATGGTGCAGACTCTGCCTGAGGCACTGCATGGCTATGAGGTCCTGTCTCTCTCTGCACACCCATCTGTCCTTCCTGGGGACCTGAGCTGCTGCCAGCACAGAGCTCCCTTCTCCTCAAGGTCCTCACATTCAAACAAGCCCCATGGTGGGCCAAGTGCATTTCCATGCGTCCGGAACAGGAGAGAGGTCGCCAGCGCTAGATGAAGGCCACTGGGCTGTGGAGCACTAATGAAGGGCAAAGCTAAGTTCTGTGTAATCAGCTTTTCTCTCCAATTTGGAGAAGCGGCCTCTGTGATGGATTTAGCAATGTACTGCAGTTCTTCTTAATGCCATTGTTTTTACTGACAGCCTGAGAATTGGCAGGATATTTGCTCTCTTGGAAAGACGATAAGAGAGACAGTAAAATTGCCGGGAGAATATGCTGCCTGGAAGGCTGGAGGTTTTGGGCCACAGTGGGGTGGAGGACAGAATTATTCTAGTGAGTGGGACTCCGTCAGGGGCAGGGAACACACCAGAGAAGGCCACATCTTTAATTTCTCAGAAACCTGTGCTTGGGGGCCAGCAGGATTGGGTCAGCTGGCACGCAGGTCCTTGAGAAATGGCAGGAAGCTGGGCTCAGGACTCAGCCAGGGGAGACACTCTCATCATTTGGCCAGCATGCTGCAGAGGAGCTGAGGGGACTGCCCCAGGGCGGGTCTCCAGCCTCCTGCTCTCAGTAAAGATGTCAAATTCCACAGATACTGCTCATGCAGGGACCTAGGAAAATGAGTAACAGTGGGGAGAAGGTGGGACATCCGAGCAAGGGGTCAGGACACGTGTGAGCTGGGAGCAGACCCACGATGAACAGGGTATTCATGACCCACAGCTGCAAGGCGAGGCCTCTGGGAACCTCAGGCAGCACCTGTGGAGTCTGTAGGAACAGAGGCCCCTGTCACTTTCTTTCTTGGGTAGCGACTCTGCCCCGTGGTCTCTCCTTTCTCTAACCTTCCACCAGGCGCAGCATAGAGTAAAGAAGAACCCATCAGCATCAGGTGCCTTTGCCCAGAGGCTTTTGATTAAAATCACTATCCAGAGAGCAAAGATTACTCAACACTGAGTGTTGGTCATTAGAGACCTTAGCCACCAGTCAGGTTGGGGGTGGTCCTCAGATCAGAGGCCTGACCGCGGCCCAAGGTGGCCCAGTGCAGGGGCGATGGAGAGAGAGCCAGGAGCCCGTGGAGTGTGGGTCAGAGGTGCGGGGACTTTAAGCACCAGAGCTGTGGGAGGGACACACTGGCTCCTTGGGAGGAGCACCAACACCTATGTAGGGGACAGCAGGACACAGGCCTTGCGGGGATGGAAGGGCAGTCACTGGAATGGGCTTTGCCTCATGGATGAGTGTGACAGGCAGAGACCAGAGAGGCTGCTTGTGCTCCCTGACTCCTGGGGACCCCAGAGAAAGGACCTGGATGGTATGTGTGAGGGGACCCAGCATTCATGGTGAGCCCAGCAAATGTGAAGGTGAAGAGGGCTGCGCAGAAGATGGGCTCTCCCCTGACATGTTGGAGATCGGAGGATGACGAGGGCCTTGATGTGTGGGCTCAGGAGGGTCGCCTGCCTGTCCCCTCCCAGCCCGCCGTAGCTGCTGTCCTGGGAGCTTGAAGCAGCTGTAGGAGAACGGTTGACTGTGGAATCGGCAAGAGCTGCAGACCAGGCCTGCTGCCACCCCACCCCAGCTCCGGGGACCCCCACTCAGGCCTTGACCCCACCCTAGCTATGAAACGCTCCCCAGCTCTGGGGACCACAACACACCCAGGAGCAAGATTTCTGAGTCACTGTGGGTGGCTTCTCCTTCGTGAAGCCAAGAGGATTGCATCACAGAACCCTGAGTCAGGCAGAGAGGGGGGACGTAGGGAAAGGGGGCAGCAGCCTGAGCAGCACAGGAGGGGAGCCTGGTGGCCCAGGGCTGGTTCAAGGGAGCGGAGTGCAGATCCAGAACCAAGGGCAGCAGTGGTGACAGGAACCAGCAGGGGAATGTTGGGGCCACCAGCAGGGACCCGGACCAAGTGGACCCCAACGGGCTCACAGAGGGGAGGAGCCCAACCCTGAGAGGCTGCTGCACTGAGGCCACTCGGATGGGGGCCATCAAACCTGCGAGAACGGGAGCAGGTGTTACAGCAGCCTCATTTGTGCCCCGAGGCTCAGACTCAGAGCTGTGTGTGGCCCTTTTGGATCTGGACTGCTTGTGGAAATAGCTAATCTCTAGAGATGATTGGTGGAGAGGCAGCAGGTAGACGATTCATAGACCGTGTGTAGATAGTGGATGGTGTGTAGTAGGTGGCTGGCTAACTGGATGACATAATACAGATAAATGGTAAATTATAGATAAATTAGATACACAGGTGATAAAAACATAATTAGGTGATAGACGAATTATGGACAGATTATAGATGGATGATAGATTGTCTATATACAGCTGGCTGGATTAGTAGATGATACACAGTGGATATAATTAGGTGGATGATAAATTATAGATTAGACACATAGGTAGGTGAGAGAGAAATTATAGACGGATTATAGGTAGAGGATAAATTAGGTGATCCTGTGTATATAGATAGCTGGATAATTAGATAATGTATAAAACCGGTAGATGATAGGCTGTAGATGGTGTAGATGGGTGGTGGGTGGATAGGAGTTAACGTGCCTGGTTCTTCCCTTGCCAGCCTACTGGCTTCAAAGATTGAGCTTGGAATTCTGCAGATGGGACCTGGACACACATCCCTCTTTTCCTCGTGACTCTTCTTGAACGCTCTTTATTTGCTCTCAGGCCTCGGACCTGCTGTGTCCTCGTCTTTAGGAGGCATAGAGGAGGAGAGGAGCTTCGCGATCTACCTCTGAGGACTTCCCAGCCAGAGAGGAAGTTCACCTCCGCTGTGTACATCAGCTGCAGCCTCCTTGGTGTCAGTCTCCTCACCAGAGCATTGCAGGATGTGGGGCTGCCGCAGCAGCACGGCTGCTTGATGCTGTCCAAGCCGTGGGCCAAGGACTAGCGTGTTCCATGTCAGGACAGCCCAAACCTGGAATTTTCAAAGGAAATGTCTTAACTTTTAAATAGTGGTGCAAATTGTCAAAATGGAATGAAATTACACGAGAAAAAAATCTTTGTAGGCCAGATTCCTCTGGGGAGACCCACTTTGTGCCTTGTGAGATCAGACAGAGCTTTCAAGCCAGCCCAGGCCGTGAAGAAGAGGGTAGTGGGTTGGTCTTGCTTCCGAGCGTGTGGCTGGGCTCCTCTGCCCCACACTTCCTGCTCTAAGGTTGGCAGATGCTGTGGGCCAGGGGTTGGGAGGGGACACAGAGCGTCAGAAGTCCCAGCTCCTTGATGGGTAGACCTCGGCCAGGACGGCTTGACAGGGGTGCAGGTCCACGGTAGCTCGAACCTCCAATGGCTGACCCCAAATAAGCCCAACTGCACTGCTGCCTCACACCTGGACCTCCGCAGGGTTGGCAGAGCATCGTACACTTGGTGGCTCCAAGCTCCTAAGGCAGAAGCCACACGAGCCACTGGTCACTCCGAGGCCTCAGGACAGCACATCTGCCTTCCGCACGTGCTGTTCCCCTTCTTGATGGTAGGAAGATCGTGAGGGACGGAGGTGGCTGCTGCCGTGGTCCACTTTGGAAAGCATGTCTGCGGAGCAGTGAGGGGGATTGAAGCCAGTCAATCAAAGCATACACGCCGTCCCCTCTTATTTGTCAAAGCGGCTGTCGTCACCTGCCGGGCTCTCTGGAGTTTACGACCCGTTTAGCACTCAGCTTTCAGCTGCTGTCCTTACCGCAGGCTGGTAATGGCTATGCAAGTGTTACTTAAGTGTCGTGGAGAGTGCAACAGCTGGCAGGGAGGAATGACAGCACCGCAGCTTGTAGGCCACTACGTGCCCTGACGCGTTGTCCGTGGAGGGTCTGCCTGGGAAGTGGGCTGCGAAGCACGGTGCTTGGCATCCATCAGGAGGCTGGGAGGCTCCGTGGTGAGAACGCTGTCAGGGACGGTGGAAGAGAAGGGGCTGGATGCTGCTTGATGGACCTGGAGCAGAGGAGGGCGCTCTCTCCTCGGCTCTCTAACTTTCCCTATCAGCATCTTTGAGTGTGAAAATGCAGGAAAAAATGATCAGAGTGGGGTAGTGATTCGTTTGTCAAAATAAGCTGCATTCTCTGCGTTTCATCTGGTGCTGGTCAGACCTCTGTTTTGCTCAGAAAGCAGCTTTTGGTGAAATGCTTCTGCTTTCCTGGGAAAGAGCAGGGAAGGTTGTCCCTGAGACAGTGTAGTGAGGGTCCTGCTGCAGCAAGGAGCGTCCCCAGAGCACAGTGCCCTGAGCTCTCCAAGTTTTACTTCTCTTTGCCTTAGTTGGTCAGCAGCCAGGCTCCAGGCCCATGGAGCAGCCATCTTCTAGAATCTTCTAGAACATTCCATCAGCCACTGCATGACTGAGGTCCCCAAGCTTCTGCAGTCTGATGCTCACTTTTGTTGGCCAGCTCAGGTTAGGTGACCATGCCCAATTTCAAAGGGGGAGGAGAAGGAGGTCCAGCCCTGTGTCTGGAAGGGTGGGTGCCAAGCTCGGGTGACATGCAGTTCAGGGAGGGCCTCTTGATGGTGACGATACAGGAAAGTGTGCCTTCCTTGGAACCTCTTTCTAATCTTGGCCTCTTCATATGCAAAAGGAGGAGGAATGTGTGGAATGATGTGTTTTGTGAGCCTCTGGGTGTGTGACGTTCCTCTTGGTCAACACAGGACATCCCTTTGCCCAGGGAGGGAGATGGTAAGGTTCATATCCACCCCAAAGTCAGGTGTGGGCATGCAGGCAGAAGGATGACCTAGCAGTCTCCGTGTACCCAGTCACCACAAAAGTTTGCCCAGAGACTCCTCAGGGACAGGAAAGTGGCCACACAGAGTGCATGAGGGCAGAGGTCCTAGCTGTGTGATCCTGAGCAAATCACTCACCTTCTCTGTGCCTCAGAGAAGTGAGACTGTATATTGCAGGTAAACCTTGATCCCATAACAGCTCTTACAGTTATACCAGTTTTCAGACAAGACTCTTCTACGTGGTGTAGTGATTTTTCTTTCCAAAGACACGCACTCTTGAGTGGTATTTCAATATCACCGTTTTAAGCTCAGACTCCTTCACCAATTTATTCGTCTCCCTCTTTCGAGTTGGAGAGTGTTGTGTAGGTTTTGATTGTGTACCCTGTTCAGGTGGGAATATGTCAAACGCAGGCTGCCACTGTGTGTAGATGACCCCTGGAAATGACCTCGCTCTGGGCTGGACTGTGCCCGCCCGTGTCCTAACCCCTTGAACTCATTTGCAGATTTACTTAAGCTGAGGTCCCACTGGATTCCGGTGGGCCCTATATCCAGTGACTGGCATCCTCGTATAAGGCCACATGAAGGAAGAAGCTGGACTTAGGCTGCCATTGGCCACCTGCTACTGCGGGTGACCACTGGGCACAGTGAAGGAGGCTCCCCTGGGGCCTGGGAGAATGTGTGGTTCTGCTCCTTGGTCCTGCCGAAGTTACCAATTCTGTACTTGTGGCCTCAGAAGTGGGGGAAAATGAAATTCTGTTGCTTTACGCTACCGGGCACTTGTTTCGGTGGTGCTAGGAATCTAATATGCCTGCATGCGCTCCAATTAGCATATCGACATGCTGCGTGGAAATGAGGGCGCTTCTGGAGCCTTCCCAGTTCCCCTTCAGCTGCCCCCCTCATCCCCAGCTTGCAATCTGCAGCCCAGCCTGGCGATGGGTCTCTGCTCGCTGAGTCAGTGGGGGCTGAACCCGTCGATTCACATGCTTGAAAGGGGGCTGCAAGCTTTTAACATCTAGTTAAAAGTTCCAAGCCTCCTACTTGGAATGGAAATCATCATAATTTTTTCCCATTAAAATTAATAACATTACATTGAATACATTTATTTAAATGTATGTATTTAACAGCATTTCATTTAGCAGCAGGGTTTCAGGAATTAAGGTTGTTACTTGACTCATCTAAGGATGCAGAAGTGGATGTTTGTCAAGGTTTTTTTGGTGCATAATAAGGGTTTGCTGAATAAAATAAAAACTCATGGTTTCCCATCACGGGGCTGAGAACCTGGGGGTAGGAGAGGTCAGGCCAATGAGAGTCCTAGCTAGACTTTGGGGATCCCGGGATACAGATAAAGCCCCAAGTTATCCCAACCACTGGCTCCAGGAGAAGGACCAGGCAAGTGCCCGTTGCACTGCAAGAGTCCGTGAGTGACAATGTAGGAACCGAGCAGCTCAGAGAGAGAGCCCACACCTGGTGCCTCCTGCTCCTGCCACAGCTGGTCACCAGGTTTCCAGAGAGGCAGAGCCAGCGCTGCGAGGTTCTGCCACCTGAACAGTCACATGAGGTATTTGCACCAGTGTGGAGCAACCCGACTGGACGGGTGTGTTTTAACTTGTTCCAACTTTACTGTGCAATGGGGCATGGGAGAGGAGGCTTGGGTGCTGTGAACACCCAAGGAGCCACCTTTGTCCTACATATCAAGATGGAAGCTGGTGGGACAGGAAGTGGCCACAGCCCCAGAAGCAGAGTGGAAGGTGGGTTGCTGGAGGCTGGCGGGAGGGAGGGCAGCCCAGTGGTGGGTGGCCTGTGGGGAAAGAAGGCCTGGAGCCCTGTGCACAGCAGAGCACAGCTGCCAGTGCCGTGTTGGTGCTTCCAATTTTGTCACTCAAGTGGATGTCACATCAAGTCATTGTGTTGCTATCACAGAATGCAGGAGAGCAGGCGATTGGTATAAAGCAGACTCATTTCGTGCAGTTCTGGAAGCTGGAAGTCTGACTCCAGGGCGGCATCTGGGCAGGACATGATCCCAAGGAGGAGGCAGGAGGACAAGGGTGCAGGCTCAAGAGGGCGGAAGAGGGCTGAACAGGACCTTTATCAGGAGCCCACTCTGGTAACCAGGGCCTCACTCCCAAGGGAATGGCATTAAACCACCCCTGAGCACAGAGCCCTTGTGACCAGACACCACCTCAAGGTCCCTTTCTAATACTGTCACATCAGGATTGAGTTTCTAACATATCAACTTTGGGAGACACCTTCAAACTATAGCCGTGTTCTAAATAAAAATTTTAAAAATGTAGAAACGATGTAAAGTGATTAAAGTAAATAAATCACAGAGTTAGGCGAGCAGCGCATGAGATCCTTCAGCTAACACGCCGGAGAGACATAGCTTTTGCTTGCTTCAGGCATGGTTGGATCAGGGCTCCACGCCAGTAGGGCCACACTCAGTTCCTTTGTGCTGAAATCCTCAGATCTCACACCCTGGCAAGGCTCCAGTCAGGCCAGAGACGAGGAATGTGATGGGATGGGGGCTTCTGGATAATTCCTGAGCTTCATCAGTGTGACTGGATCCAATCACTGTAGCCAGAAAAACCATGAGGGCTCCTTGTCCCAGATCACCCTAGCTGGATACATGAGCCCAAGGCCATCACCCAGGGAACTGGAATACCTTCAGAGGATACCACCACAAAGCTATGGGTCATGTAGGGTGCTGAGCGAGAGAGTAGGATAGATTTCTGGCCTGGTAGTCACCTGGACCCTGCAGCGCTTCACCCGCTACCTCCCAGGGAGAGCAGAGCTGGGGGCTGCCACCCGTAACTGACCTGTCTGCTACTTTGAAGTTCCAGAGGGTAGCATCCAAACCCAGCAGCGCCTTGCGTGGCGACTATTTATATTTCTCCTTTTTTTTCTTTTCTTTTTTTCACACTGAAAACCTGCCTTTGACGTTGTGCTTGCAGAAATAATTCTTGTTGAAATATGAGACATCAAGACACCTCTGGGGGGAAAAAGCAGCAATAGGAAGAAAGTGTCCTAGCAGATATTAAAACATGTCAAAAGCTATAGAGTTTAAAGCATTTGGGTACTGGCATGTGAGAAGGCAGACAGCTATAAAAGCAAAAGCAGAGGCCAACCACAAGTTTAATACAAGTTTAATATGTATTAATGATGACATTTTAAATCACCGAGTACTGGACGGGTGAATCATTAATAAATCGTCTGATAAGAACCATACAGCGGAAATAAAGTTGGATCTCTATTTCACTTCTCAAACTACAATAAATTCCAGAAGAATGCAGGAATTGAGTTTGATTAACATCAGTTTGCTAATAAACAATAAGAACTGGACCAACAGAACCACGGAGGGACAGGATGTGAAAAATTCGTAAGAGGCGTAGGGGAAATACAATATGTATTTCATTTCATACAAATGTAGGGGAAAGGGTTCAGCAGGAAGCATGCTGGTAAAGTACTGCGTGTGTCCAGCAGACTCGGAAGGATGGAAGGAGAGAGAAAGCCCCTTTGAAAGCTCCAGGTCGGTGGCTGGGAGTGTGCAGTGTGCAGCAGCGCCAGGAAAGGCCGTTTAGCAATTCCGCAGAACCTGCACATCTGTTCCGGTGTGGACGCGAGGTGTCCCCAGAAGCTCGTGTGTGAGGCAATGCAAGAAGGCTTGGAGGGCAATGATTGGGTTGTGAGAGCCTAATCAGCGTGCTGACCCCCCATCAGGACTAACTGGGTGGCCTCCGAAGGCAGGTAGGGGTGGCGAGGAGGAGGTGCCTTTCGGGTATAGGTTTTGTATCTGGCAAGTGGAGTTTTTCTCTGTGCTTCCTGATTGCATCCTGAGCCACTTCCCTCTGCCACACTCTTCCTCCGTGATGTCAGCCTCACCTCCAGCCCCAAGGAATGGAGCCGGCCGACAATGGACTAAGACCTCTGAACCTCCTAAAAATCTTTCCCTCTCCAATTATTCTTGCCAGGTTTTCTGGTCACAGCATTTCTTGGCCTCAACAGATCCTCCTTTAGGAACTGGTCCTGTGGACCTACCTGTATGTGAGTGTGGAGATGGGTGGGGGACTTGCCTGAGCACCAAGCACTAGAAACCACCTGCTTGTCCATCTCAGGGACTCAGCCTAGTAGATTTTGCTCACTTTGACACAATGGATTACCATGCGACTGTGAAGATACAGTGGGCTAAAATTGGCTTGTGCACTGACACATATTACACGCATGTAACACATGCATACAAGTGCACTATACATACCACCTGTACGTGTAACAATGCACATGTGTGTAAGTGCACTATATATGCCACCCACACATGTAACACATGCATGTAAGTGCACTATACATACCACCTGTGCATGTGACAATGCACATGTGTGAAAGTGCACTATGTGTACCATCCACATGTGTAACACATGCACATGTGTGTAAGTGCACTATAGATACCACCAACACATGTAACATGCACATGTAAACACGCTATATATACACCATCTGCGCGTGTAACGCATGCACATGTAAGCGCACTATATATACCATCTGCGCGTGTAACGCATGCACGTGTAAGCACACTATATATACCATCCGCACGTGTAACACATGCACATGTAAGTGCACTATATATGTAACATACACATGTGTGTAAGTGCACTATATATACCACTATATACCACCCACATGTGTAACAGATATGCATGTGTGTAAGTGTACTATACCACCCACACATGTAATGCACAGAAAAATGTACACAGAACCGTGGGTGCAAAGTGTTGTGAACGTTACTTGTTAAAGTTCACATATCTAAATTCATTGATCACCCAAAAAACGCACTTTGAGCTGCAGAGAAGTTGAAAGACAGAGCCCTGCAGTGGGAAAAGCTTTCTGAATTTCCATTCACTCCAAATGAACTATTTACACCATCCATGTATTATATTTTTTGTGGAAGAAATTAATAAAAAATTAACAAGTTGGTGCTGGAGCAGTGGCTCAGCGGTTTTAGCGCTTGCCTGGCATGCGCAAGGGACATGGGTTTGAACCCCAGCACCACGTTACACAATGGAGTTTCAGAGCAATGAGAGCACATGAAAAACTAAATAAAATTGACTCTTTTTCTATGTCCGTTGCTCTTAAAAAAGATTAGCAAGTCCCCAAGACATTCCTGGAGAATGAGTTTATTACCCATGGTCCTGCTTTTGATTTAGGGTGTTTCCCCCAATTAAAGAAGCCTATCTGAGCAATTCCTCTGAAATTCCGTGACCAGATAGCAGGAGTCAGCGGCAAGCAATTCTGTCATGTGTGGGGGTGCAAACAGAGGTTTGGGGCCCTCCAAACCCTGAAATCCAGAGGCATCTTGTCCCTGTCTATTGCTGCACCCCGGGAACATGGCTGACCCCTGTATTATGGAACCCTGGTAGCCGGGAATGCCAGCCAGGGCTGTTCACCTCAGTCTGTTTGTCCTGCGCTCTCTGCAGACTGGAGTCACTTTGAGAACTCTGAGACTGCCTGGCCTTGGGGTCTGTGGCTCAGATCTGCCATTGGAGCGCCAGGGACGTGGCTGGTTTTGATCCTTCAGAAGAGCCAGGGCTGGGGCTCACTGTTACTGTACAGGAGAGGTGGAAAGAGGATGAAAGTCGATTCCAACAGCGAGGCATCCAGGGTTCTGCGTAAGAAGGGAAATCACAGAGGTAGCAGAGGCTGAAACCACTGAGGCCCTGCACTGTGGCTCCACTTAGAGTCCCTTGGGTCCAGCAGTGCTCCCGCTGCCCCTCTGCTGGTTTCTCCAATGCCACGTGATGGTAGATTCAGCGGCACATAAGGGAGACCGCCCCGTGCAGATCCTCGGTCCAGGCTCAGCTGTCATTTGTTGGTTTAGCGTCAGTGACTTGACCTGTCCTGCCAGGAATGCTGATGGGGGAGCACAGCCTCCTCTGCCCTCTCCTCTCCCCGGCAGCACCCACTTACTGGAAGCCTGTGGTGAGTAGTCTATGCCAAGATTGTGTCTTTCCAACGAGCAACCCTGGTGTGCCTGGAGTCATGCAGCCCTGTGACTCCATAACGTTCTCACCCGGTAAGCAGGGAAACGCCAGCAGGGCGTCCTGGGCTGCGGGGCGGTGGCCAGTGCTCAGCAGGTGTCAGGAGAGTGTCCCCACTCACCTGGGGGGGAGCAGCAAGTGGGTTTCAGAGGCGTCTGTACAGTCTGCTGCCCTTCTGCCTGCCCACCTGCTCTGGTTGCTTTACCGTGTCGCAGGCATGTGGTGATCACGTAAGGTAGATGCGTGAAGACAGCCTCTGCCCGTGCTGGGCTCTCCGTCCCGTGCTCGCTCCTTCTCCCTCGTGGAACCTGTCAGCGTAGGTGCTGTGTGCCTGTCTGCCCACGCTGGGCTCTCTGTCCCGTGCTCTCTCTTTCTCCCTCATGGAACCTGTCAACGTAGGTGCTGTGCGTGTGTCTGCACGTCAAGGCATAAGGAGAATGTCACCCGTTTGGACCATCACTCTAACCCTAAACTACCCATATTCTGGTCACCACTGTTCTGTGTGCTTCTGCCTGCACACGCAGTTGATGCTTGTTCCTAAGCAGGATCCAGCCTGGACTGCAGTACAGTCACACTACGTGTGCACCAACCGACTCCAGGGGCTGCATCACATACAGGATACAAATGGGGGCCCTGGAGTAAGCTGGGGCTCAGCCTGGACAGCCGTAAGCCACAGCTCTGACTGCAAAGCACGTTGCTTTGCTCATACCAGAAATGGCATGATGTCCTGTGCTCATGGGGATTTGAACCTGAAGCCGCATTGCAGGGTGAGCCCGGTGCTACATGCACTGCTGCCTTGCTTAGGCTGCAGCGGGCTTGCTTGCGTGGCTTAGCTCCTTCCGCCAGGAAGTGCGTGCCTGGCTGGTGAAGAGCCCCAGGGCTCGTGGCAGGTCTGTGTTTTAATTTCTCCTTGGGTGTTATGCCTTGCAGCAGACAGTATTTCAGTAGTCAGTGCAAAGTTTACAAATACCTCTGCCTGTCAGAATTGCATACTAAAATACATTTGTTGATAGGATGTGTGATAAAAAGTAAATCGCAATCTCCTCTTGTAGATTGTGATGTGCGCTGCTCTCGGCTTCCCCTCCTGGCCTTAGCTGCATGTGTGCTGCCGTGGTCCCCAGCCGGCACAAGGACACAAGGAGCCTTACCAAATGCTGTGCAGTGTAGTGTGGGGGCCAGAGCTGCACCAAGGCAGCAGCGGCTCACAGTTCACCAGGGACTGAAGTGACATCAGAGCAAGCCCACTGTGGCCTTGCTGGCCAGGGCAGGGTCAAGGCACAGGCTGGGACTTAAAGTGGCTCTGGAAAGAGTCACGTGACATGCCATGATACATGTGGACATGGTGCCAAATGGTGCAGCTGTTAAATTTTTCTGGTCAAGTATAAGTTAGAAGCCAAGAGTCACGGCATGCTCCACTACCGCACCGTAGAGCGTGGGGCTTATCAGCGACAGTACGTCAGGAGGCGCAGAACAGTTCAAAGAAACCGTTGTGACCGTGACACCCCAGAGTTTTGTTTGACTTTGGACCATTGCTCAGATGCCCATCTCCACTGGATGACCAGACAGGTTAGCAACCTGGGGTCGGGGTAAGTACGGGCATTCAGGGGCACTGAACAGAGAGTGTATGGTGTAGCTCTGAGGGGTCCCCAAGACCATGTGTGAGACACTGCAAGAAGCTTGGGGTGAAACGATTGGGTTGTGAGGGCTTTAGCGTCTTCAGCCCGTTATCCAGCACAGGCGTTAACTTGGTGGTAACTGGGGCCAGGTGGGGTGTGGCTGGAGGAGGTCCCCAGGGATGTGCCTTTGGGGTATCTCTTGTGTCCTGGTTGAGCGGAGCTCTCTCTGCTTCCTGATGCAGGGTCTTGAGTGCGTTTTTGCTGTTCTCTTCCACCATGGTATTCTCCTTGGCTTGGGCCCTGAGGATTGGAGCCTGCTGTCTATGGACTGCGGCCTCTGAAACCAAGATCCCAGGATAAACCTTTCCTCCTCTAACTGTTCTTGTTGGGTCCTGTGGTCGCCGGCAGCCAAGAACAGTGTCCCACACTGGTGTGCACGGTGGACCCAGGTGCCAGGCTCACATGCCGTCCACCGTCCTTCGTCCACCTCCACAGTGTGAGCGTCTCCCCAGCTCCCCTGACCTCTCTGCTGCACTCGCTCCTCTTTCTCTTTATGTCCCTCATCTCTCTGACAAATGTGCCACGTGTATGTCACTCGCAAGTTCTAAATCTCACCAGGAACAAAGCCGCTGAAGTTGCTCCTTTTTATGCCTTTATCTCGTCATTTCTAATTTCCTTCTTGTCCCTGTTTTATAGCACACACAGGTGTTTGTAGTAGTCCAAGTGTAAAATTCGTAAGTCCTCATGGCTCAATTAAGCTGCACGCTGAAGATGTTTTGCGAATGGGGTGCGATGATGGCTTCACAGGGGGCAATTTTGTCATGTGGCTGCATCTCTTCACCCAGGGATACGGGAGAGCTGACCCAGATCTGTGGCCCTCAGGATGCTGATGCCTTTCAAGAGCTGGAGTCCTTGCGTTGTGCGTGGGGCGCAGATCACTCACCAGGACCTGTCTCCCTCCTGCCATGGCTGGGGGTTGCGGGACCACGGGATGCCCTCCTTCCCAGCAGCCCCGGGGCTTGCAGCCAGGTGCAGCCGTGATAGCATTCCCTCTCCAATGGGGCGTGGGTGCGGTGCGTGAGCAGTGCACACCTGCTGCGGGCTGGAGCAGATCTGGGTCCTCATCTATAGCTCCTTTCCTTTCTCCATGCTGGGGTGGCCCTGGCAGAGTGACACTGGGAGCCCTGGGTTGAAAATGGCAGAACTGTGGTTGTGGTTTGATAGGAAGGGTCCCCAAAGCTCCTGTATTCATGCAGGAATGTGCAGAGGTGCAACGGCTGGATTGTGAGGTCTGCAGCCTCATCAGTGAAGGAGTCCACTTGATGGGTGCATAATTTGAATGGGCTGACTGGGTGGTAACCACAGGCAGGTGGGTAACCTCATCACTGGATTAATCCACTTGGTGGATGAATAATTTGGGCTGACTGGGTGGTAACCACAGGCAAAGGACAACCTCATCAGTGGATTAATCCACTTGTAGATTAATAATTTGAGTGGGCTGACTGGGTGGTAACCACAGGCAGGTAGGGCCCTGCTGGAGGAAGCAGGTCACTGGACTGTGGCTTCAGGGATTGCACTGTGTCCCTGGATCCTTACTCTCTCTCCTTCCCTGCTACCTGAGCAGGGCAGCTCTTCTTTCCAGGCCCTTCCCCCATGACTCACCTTGGGCCCAGAGCCATGAGCTTGGCTCATCATGGGCCAAACTACTGAACTCATAAGCCCCAAATGGACCTTCTCCCCTCTGAGTGGTTTTTGTCAGGGATCTTGGTCACCGTGCTGTAGAGCTGCCTCACACAGCCACCTTCATCTCGATCCTGAGAGGCCCAGGGGAACCCAGCCACACGCTGACCTACAATTCCAGCAGGGCACCTCCACGGGAGAAAGAGGTGCCTCTCCTTGTTTCCAAAATGACCATGTCTTAGGGTGCTGTCACAGTAGCAGAGCTTCCCCTTATTTTATGACGGCAAGCGGAGGTGATCGTGTGTGGCTCACGTAAGGAAGGAAGGAGGGTGGGAAGCATCTCACAGGCTGAAGGACTGCAGAAAATCCAGGTACAAAACACTTGCACAGGTGAATTCTAGGGGACCAGAGGGAGGGAAGGAGACGGGGACAGAGGGCCTCTTTACAGGTGCGGTGCCTGGTGGATTTCCTCCACCCTCCAGGGAGACGGCTTTCAGTGGGGCTGGCGGGGTCACATGTCCACCTCTTGACCAGGGTGGATGGGTGAAGTGCTGGACTTGGAATCAGGCCGCGGGATGACGGAGGGGGCAGGCCACATAACAGGATGCTGTGAGCTAGAGGGATGGGATCTGGAGGGGCCGCTGGGTTCTGTGTCCAGGGCACTAGCTGTTGCCAGCTGTCTCAATCACATGCCTGGGTGCTGTTCTTGGAATGGTGTGTGTGGTGGATACGCTGTGTACACCACATAAGTACACTCTACCCGTGCACACTCATACGCGTTCTGCACACGTAGCTCCTTCATGCTTTCAGAGCAGAGCATACCTGTAGCCCCAGTGGGGTGTGCTTGTAGCAATCCACACTGCGTGAGCAAACTGTGGGGAAAATTATGGCTTCCCCCCATCACCACGGTAGATATATTATTAAGTGTAAATCTACAGCGAAGTGTCTTCTGAAATCAAGTGCTATGTTTATCTCTGTGTAATGAGGCTGTCAATGTAACCTGTATTTATTGAACCACAAGCAGGTTATAAAACTTCCATTAATGACTGTAAGTACCTCAGTTGTCATAAACAAAGAAGAAATTAGCATTTGGTTCAGACCCAGTGGAGCCAATCTGTAGTTCTAAGAACTGCCGTAATGTTCCAGTACTGCCACTTGTGGATCTGAGATGAGCGTCTCAAGATTGGTAATTCAATGCAGCATGCTCACAGAACACTGTAGATGGCTCTGTGAGGAGGGAGCTTGATGACCAGCAAGTGGCCGTTACCCTGGCCTTCTCTGTCCCGTCTCAGGAAAGGCGGTTGCCAGTGTCCTGCTGAAGCTTGGACTGTCCATTAGAAACAATGCCCTGCCCTCCAGCTCCAGGCTGCCAGGGCGTATATCAGCAAGTGTTGGCTCAGCGTGGCTTAAATAAGCCACCATGTCCTGCGCAAGACTTGAAAACCTTTCACTGGAGAAACAGTATCCCAACTCCAAATGACCTCCTTGAGAAATGAAATTTACGAAAAAATATAAGCCCATTATATGTCAGAAAAGTCCCATGTACTGATATCTTCTGCCTGATAAAAAGGTTGCCAAAGTCTGGCTGAATACCTATTTCTTTTTTTAAAGCAAATGGGAATCAACACAGCCCAGTGCACAGTGATTGGGGCAGCCTTTGGAACTCACCTAGCATGACAGTTGCTGCTCACTGCTGACCGCACTTCTCCAGCTCTTCCTGGTGGCCCCCCGTCTGAGTTCTTGCAAAGCAGACCTCATGACTCCGGGGACCAAGTGTGTCTCCCGAGTGTCTGGGGACCAGCCAGCCTCTGGCCTGTGCACACTGGGGCTGTCGTGTTGTCTAATTCCCACACTTGTGGGAGCGTGCAAGTGGGGCTCCCACGAAGATCACTGGCTAAACCTGTGCACTTTTGTGCAGGGAGCCCTATAAGAGGCAGGGCAAGTCAGTGTGTGATCCCCAAAATCACCCCAGGTCATGAAGAAAGCTCACAGGACTCAGCACATAGTCCCAGTTGCTGCTAAGGTTTATGACCCTGAGAGGACTCAAGGCACAGCTGGCGGGGGAAAGGCACAGAGCTCAGTGCAGGGGACACCTGCTGCCAGCCCCAGCATCCTCTCCAGGTGCAGCCACAGGATGCCCCCAGTGAATGGTGACAACTGAGAAGTGCTGTCCATTTGGAAAACTTGCCTGAGCCTAGGACCCAGGGCTGCACCAGGCACCCGTCACCTGTACACCCTCCGCCTAGGACCCAGGGCTCCTCTGCAGACAGGTCGCCTGTGCACCCCTCTGCCTGGAAGCCAGGGCTCCCCTGGGGACTCCACCGTCTGCACAGCTAAGCCCAGAGCCTCCCACCCATATCAATAAGGGCCTGGTTGGCATTTCCTGGTGCCCCACTCCCAGATGCCAGCCGTGCTAATCTCTAAGGAGGGTGGCAACCTCCAGCCTGAGGGGGGAGGCCTTTCCTGAATATTTTTGGCCAGCATGTCTTGTTTATCCTGCAAACTCCAGTCCTGAGGGTGTCACCTTCCTGCATGGCCTGCAAGACCAAGGGTCACTTGCCTCCTCTGAGGGTAACAGCGAGGGTTGAAAGGCGCAGATTCTGCAGCCTGACCTTGCTATGAATGTGCAGGCACTGTGCTGCTCACCTGAAGTGTGGGATGTCATCTCCACTTCTGCCTTCTACCTACTCAAGTCACTCACCAGGCTACGCTCAGAGCTGTGGCTGCAAACCCTTCCTATCCCCACAAGGGACAAGAAAAACACTTTATTTCTCCAAACATAGAGGCCAGTTTATAAATCCAACACCTTTCTCTATATTAGCTATTCATTGCATGAGATTTTTATTTTTATTTATTTATTTTTTTGAGAAGACACCAACCCTGTGCTCCATCTTCCTCCCTCCTACAGCTTCTCTGCAGGGAACTGAGTCCTGGGGCCTTGGAGGAAAGCTTGTGCGCCCATCATCTGTCCGATCCCTGGTTGAGGAGGGGAGGTGGAGATGGTGCATGCTTGCCGTGCGCCTCTGGGAGATTCATTCTGGGCTAAGGTTTGCATGGAGTTAGACAACACGACAGCCCCAGTGTGCAACAGTGTGAGGGGGTGGAATGGGTCAACCAGCCCCAGCCCCAGCTCATCATGAGGCCAGTGAAGCATCGGTGCCTGAAGGTCAGGTCCTGTGCCGCGGGAGACCCGGGCTCCACTCCGCTTGGTGAGATTTAAAGTGGTCCTGCCTCGTGGGGCGGTGTGAGAATGGAGTGCCATACATGCATGATGAGTTTGGAGGAGCGTGCAGGGTGCGGTGAGCCCTGCTAGCTATCGGTGGTGCTGCTGGTGGAGGTGGAGAGTGTGGGGCCTGTGAGGACCTAGAACGGAAACCGAGAAGCCAGGCAGACCTGCAGGTAAGGTCAGTGCCACATGTGCCCAGGGCCACCCACGTTCCCTCCCTGCCTGGGCCTCAGCATCCTCATTTAGAGCCTGAGCCCTGATGGGGAAATGAGATGGAGAGCTCAGCCCTCCCTGGCGCACAAGCCCCTCTCGAGGAACGTTGCTTCCGGATGAGAAACTGTCCTTCGGCACTTTTAGCTTCCTCCCTTCCTCTGTCTTTCTCCACTGTGAGGGTTTCCAGGTGTGTGTGTGGTGTTTTAATTGAAGGCATAAACCAACATGGAGATGTGCTGTTTCCTCAGGTCGCGACACTTGCTCCGGGCCACGGTACCACCATGGCTCCTTTATTAAAGCTGGGGAAACTTGGGAAGAACACGGGGTTAGAAGATGGTTGCAAACTTGTGTTTGACTCCCTTGCAAAGCAACAGCGTGCGAATGAGCTCACTGCCTTCCCTCGACTAGCAGCACCCAGGTCCCCAGAGCTGTCTCAGCGTGCGAATGAGCTCACTGCCTTCCCTCGACTAGCAGCACCCAGGTCCCCAGAGCTGTCTCAGCGTGCGCTTATTGTCTCCAACAGGGCAAAGGTGAAGAAAGGGGTGAACATCGTGGGGGTGCGAGCCAGCAACCCCTCCGTCTGGGACGTCAAGGAGAGCGCGGAGCACACAGGGAAGTACGCACCTGCCGTCATCTTTTGCCAGAAGAAATCCGTGGGCTCAGAAAGCAGGTGAGTCCCACCTGGGCTTCCACGCTGCCTATGAGCTGTGGCGGGGGCTGCATCTTCCCCGGATTCGCTGGCCACAGTCCGCACCACGCCTGTGTATGTGTGAGGCTTGTTCTTGGTGCCTCCAGTAAGATGGACGGGTTCTTTCAGCTGTGGTTGCAGGTGCTTAAACCACAGTACAGCTCTGGCCCCTGGTACAAGTACTCCCGGCAGGTGCGGTGCCCAGAGGATGCTTCTCTTCCATGTGACCTCCTTTCACACCAATGGGTGAGCGGGGTCTTGCACTTAGCACGATGTCCAGTTTTGCAGGGGTGAAAGGGCACAGTGCAAACTGCTTCATGCATGGGACATTGCCGCGTTCCCCATGCAGATGTGAGCATGGTACGTGCGTGGACGTCTTCTGGAGGAACAGGGAGCTATCTGCTGTGAAATTGAGGGACTCGTAATCAGTCGAGGGAGAATTTGGAACATGAATCTGTCTCCAGTGCCCACCAAATTAGAAATGATCAATTCACAGCTGGGCAGAGAAAGACTTGGAGGCTCAGTGGCCCTGATTTATTACACTTTCCCGGAACTGCGTGTGTGGCTCTGTGGAATTCCTAGTCTGGTCATATCTCTATCACTTTTAGGTTTCTTTGGCTCTTTATCTTGCTGAAAGCTTGAACCATAATGAAAGGAGGAATCCGAGTATGTGACCCATTATTTCTGAACTATTTTTCTTTCCCCGTTTGTTATGATACAGAGGTAATGAGTCTCGGTTGATGATTATTTCTGTTTTCCCCTCCGTTCATTGCCAAGGAACATTTGAACCCAGTTTGGGAGTGACTTGATCTGATTCCCTTCTGGGCTCTCTGCTCAACACTGGAGCTGAGGATCTGGGGCGTCTTCAGCTCAGGCTTGTGCTTTTCCTCTGGGGCCAGTATTTGGAGATTCTTCTGTTATTCTGAAGATCTGCTTGTTGGAAGTCTGTGAGCTCTGAGTTCCGCCCTCAACACTCATGCAGTAGTAGTTGTTGTATGGATGAATCTGATGAATGTACGCACACATACACGCACACACACACTGCTGCCATGGGGTGCATGGGGCAAGGGGTGCTGTCGCTATATGGGGCTTCTGTTGTGTTGCACAAATGTAAACATTAGGATAGGTGAGCAGATGGATATGAAGATGGATGGATAGATGGGCAGGTGGATAGGTGGGTAGATGTGTTGATAGATGTGTTGATGGCAGATGGATGGATGGATGGGCAGATGGATGTGAAAATAGATGGATTGATGGGCAAATAGATGGGTGGACAGGCAAGTGGGTAGATGGATGGATGTGTAGATGGATGGATGTGTAGATGGATGGGCAGGTGGATGGATGTATTGATGGGCAGATGATGGATGGATGGATAGATGAGCGGATAGATGGATGGATGGGTAGATAGATGTGTTGATAGATGTGTTGTGGGCAGATGACGGATGGATGGATGCTTTTGTTCTTCACCAGAAGAGGTAGTTTGAGGGAAGGAGTCTCAACAAGTGCCCTTTTATTTTATCTTGTGATTTTTTTTGCCATCTACTGCCATGGGATATTAGCACTAGTAGTATAATGTTGTGAATTGCAAAAGGATTTGAAACCTTATAAAGCTTTTTAAAATTTTTTTTAAAGAGAGAAGGACAGTGAGAGAGAGAGAGAGAATATCAATTTTTGAGTTTTTCACATGGCTTTCGTTGCTCTGACACTTAGTTGTGTACGTGGGTGCTAGGGTTGAACTCGAGTACTTGCACATGTTGGGCAAGTGCCGTAACCGCCAAGCCACTGCTCCAGCGCCCACTTTTTAAAATTTCTGATTGAAAGTAAGTTGAGTTCGTCTTGGGTGTGGATGGGAAGAATAGGACTTTTCAAGGGCGGCTGCTGCTGTGGACGTGCAAGCCACCTCTCTGTGACTTCCAGGGCCTCCACACCTCCAGAGCATCTCTGGCCCATGTGGGTGGAGCTTGTCACTTGCTCTTCTTTCTTCTGTGTCATTGTGTCCTCTAAGAGACAGCACCCTGATGGCTCACCCAGAGGCCAGGAGGCCTGGTGACCTAGCACTACCCTCATGAGGAATCTTCTTCATCCATCACAATTTCTGATGCCAGCTTTATATTTCCTAGAGCAGAGGATGAAAGCAAGTTTGTGCACAAATGTGATTGTATGTGTGATACAGGTAACATGCATGTGGGGCTTCATGCATGCACACAGAGCGTGTGCATGCAGTATGGCACAGAAGACTAAGTGCTTCTCCAATGTGCATATTTGTATGTGACGTTAAGCACGAGTAGACGTACATGCTGATGAGGGACATCACACATGTGCTATTAGCACGTGTAGATAGATGTACATGCGGGGAGGGACGTCGCGTGTGTGCCGTTAGCACTTGTAGACATAAGTGTGAGGAGGGATGTCGCACGTGTGCCACTAGCATGCGTAGACGTACATGAGAGGAGGGACATAACACAGCAGCCCAGCAGGCCTTGCGGGAAGCTCTTCAGGCTGGTTGTCTCCCGGGCCTCCCAGCGCATCAGGTTCAGAGCTGGCTGCAGGAGTTCACGGAGGAAGCGCCATCCTGTGTGGTGTGGTGGTGTCCGTGTGCACCTGGCTGAATCGCCTCCGACGCACAGCCTCTGTCGGAACAGCAGGGCACGGAACAGTGCTTGCACTGAGGCTCATGGGGGCCTGGGGTAGGGCACTCTCGGAAGGTGGCACGGCAGATGCAGCCGTGATGCCTGCAGAGCGAGCTGGAAGCTGGGGAAAGCCCCGTGGCGCTTGCAGCCAGCCGTTGGGTTTGAGGACTTCCCTTCTTCCCACGTTACCAGTTTCGTAAAGGGCAGACGCTGGAAGCAGAGACTTCTTAAATATGGTGTGCTCATCCACACGTTCAGCTGCCATCCTCGCTTCAAATCCTCCCGTTTCACTCCTGCCTCAGACGGTTCGATGAAGGGAAGCGGCCTCATTGCTTCCGGGAGCGCTGGGCTTGGGGGACACACTCTCCATAAGGATCCCTGGAGGCACAGCCACACGCCAGCAGCTCTGCCTCCGGAGCTGTGTGGTTTTCTGAGACCTTCACCTCTCCTGCCCTGCCTTCCTGTTGTTCTTACAGTCAGAGTGGTCTCCGGGGCACGCAGGAGGCCCCCTCTGTTAGCTGGAGGGTCACGGGGTCTGAACTGCTGGTAAACCACTAGAGACAGGGAAGCTGCGTTAGTGAGGTTTAGTGCTGTGGGGTTGGGTAGATTAAGGAGTCGTTGAATTAGGCTGACCTCAGCCGGTGTGAGTGGACGACCCTCGTAGGAGGCTGACCTCAGCAGGTGTGAGTGCAGGGCCCTCGTAGGAGGCTGGCTCAGTGGGCCAGCCTGGACGGCCTTTGTCTGCACTGCAGCAGCTCCTCCCAGGTTGCAGAGCTGCTGTTGGAAATCTCATCCTGAATGTCACCGCAGCTCTAGGTTCTGTTTTGATTACATTGTGCCAACACACATTCCAGAACATTCCAAAACAGAAGCAGAATGGCGATTACATGCTGTCCCTTGAATTCCATTTTAAATTTCAGAGCCTTATTCACTGTGGTATGCAGGGAGCAATCGCCTGGACACCGAGCTCCCCGTAGCAGATCTGAACGCATGTGAGGTGGCACACAGACCTGAGAGGTGGCCGAAGCCACCTCAGTCCCCGGCACGGCTGTGGGGTGGAGGGACGTCCATCCCCTCCCGGGGACCCATGTCTTCAGAGCCTCATTCCCTTCTAAGCAGCTCGTCACAGGCGAGTTCGCAGCCACCACCTCCGTTTCACGGTCGTCATCTGCTAATGCCACGTGGCTTTCCATTTACTGAAGGCAAATGCATCTCGTTTTACAAGGTGTTTTATGTCATGAATAACCGACCATAAATAAAAAGTGACTCACACTTAATTGGCATTTCAGATTGAGCCGGACATGGTTGAAAGCCTGTATATTTAAGGTAGGGTTCAATAGCAATGGTAAACAAGCCTCAACCTGATTTGTTAGGCTCAGGTTTGGTTGCTTAAATTTTTTTTAACCAGAAAAGAATGGAAATAAGATAGAAATTCTCCCTCGTGACAGGCTGGCCAGGGCTCCTGCGTAGGCTCCCGTATCGTTAAGGTCCCAGCCAACTCTTCTGCGAACTTCTCATGCTTTTCCTCATGGATAAGATGGCTGTGGGGGTGCCGGTCATTGCATCTGCATTGCGGGTCAAAAGAAAGCAAGAGGAGAATTTTCTTTGTGGGAACGGCTTTTTTATTTTATTATTTTATTTTTTAACAGCCTTCCTGGACACTCCTGCCATCCCTGTTTCCTCTCTGGTCAGAACGCAACCACGTTCAACACCAGACTTCAAAGGGGTTTGGGAAAACGTTTACACAGGTGTTGTCCCCAGTTCAGACCCAGTGTCCTGGCCCCAAAATGAGAGAGCTGGCGGGCCGTGCTGGGCAAGCAGCCGCCTCTGTTTCAGCAGTGTGTGGAGAGGAGAAGCTGGGGCTTTCCAGTAGCATCATGCAGTGCTGGTAGGGCCTCAGGATGGCCTTCCCGGCCCCAGGTTCCCATGGAAACCCGCATCCGTGTGGCATTAGAACCAGAGCTGTGTCAAGCTGCGGGAGGGGCCTAGAGCACCCTGTGCCTTCATAATGCACACTGGACCTGGAACAGGAGGCACCTGGCATAAGATCAAGACTTTCTCCTGGGGACTGCGGCAGGGATGCCAGGGGCGTGAGTGTCCGAGCCACAGGTGCCCATCCTCCACCTGTGCAGGGGCTGTCACGGAGGGGCTTGCAGGGAGTGGGTCCTACTCAGGCAGGGCACCCATAGACTTGGAAATATCACCGTGAGAAATCATTTAGGGGAAACCTCCAAACATCACAGACAAAGGCAGAATTTCTCTGCATGGGATGCAGAAGCTTTCAGAACGTGGTCAGTGCTCTGATTGGATGGAAGCCTCGTTCCTTCAGAGGTGGGCTCCCAGCAGCTGCGGGAGACGGGAGCAGGCTGAGGCGCCAAAATGCTGTAGCTACTGGGTCCGCCACTCCAGAAAACCAGGGCTTCTGCATGGAGACTGAAGAGAACCTTTTCAAAGAAAATAAGGAATTCACAAAAATAATAAGGTAAGTCCCGGAAGACTGAGCAGGAGTGTGAGAAAAGGAAATGAAAATTGATCAAGTGACAACCTAAAGTCACAGGTCCACACAACACATGTGCACGCTGATGTGCATGGTGGCACTAGTCATGGTGGCCAGGGGGCGCGGACCACCCCATCCGATGGACGTGTCAACGTACTGGCCTGTCACAGGATGGAATATTACCCAGCAGTGAAAACGGGAGAAGCTCTTGACCTTGGAAATGTGCTCCATGAACTAACTGGACACAGTGGGCCACACACTGTGTGAGTCCATCTACACGACCCGTCTAGGGCAGGCAGATTCAGAGACAGAACAGATCCATGTCTGCCAGGGGCTCCGGGGAGGAGGGAATGGAGAGTGACTAATGGCTGTGGGGAAATAATGCTGTTATAAGATCAGATAGTGGTGAACTCTAAATCAACTAAAACCACTGACAGGTGCACGTTAAGGTGGTGACAGCACGCATGACTTACATCCTAAAGCCCTGATCACCAGGAAGACTGCTAGGTAAAGCCGGTTTAGTTGATAAAGTGAATCCCGAGCAGGAAAATATGAAGGGATGGCTGGGTTCCCTGGGGCCCTGCTTCTCCCATAGGAGCAGGGCTTACTGTTTTGTTTCTTAATGAGCTCAGTTATCGTACAGTCATAAATGCACATAAAATGACAATATGATAGGCATTTGTTCTTAAAACATAATCACCCCCACATCACCGACACCCCACTCTCTTGATTCTTCTGTATTTTGCCCCTTCAACCGATATAAATGTTTAGATTATGAATTTTCCAGAATTAAATGATTGCATAAGTATTACTGGACTTCTCAGGGGGGTAAAGAGTGTGCTATCTTGTTGGCTGTCTCCCTAGATCCCTCCGTCCTTCCCCCTCCACTCGTCCCCTCCGCACTGCATTCCTGTGATTGCCCTATCATGTGCTGCTGCGCCTTGCTAGGTCTAATGCACGAGTTTGGCAGGGCTTGCTTTTACGTAGCAAAAGGTGAGTTGTGGGGAATTGGAGTGAAGGGGCCTTGCACTGTGGCCGTGGGAGCTGTGGGTGGTGCAGTCTTGGGCGCTGGTGTTCTAATGGCTGGTTGGAGAACAGACACCTCTTGGGACGCTTGCTCTTTCTGGTGGCCTGCCCAGATCTGAATCCAGGGAGCTCGGGCCTCTTTCTGTTCCAGGCAGGAACTGCTCGCTAAGGGGATGCTCTGTGTTGCTGGCGGAAGTGGTCTTCACGTCCCCGTCCCTGCTCCCTGGTGCTTCCGCGTGGCAGGCTCGGGGACGGGAATGGAGGCTCTCGAGGGTTTATTCTCTTAACCATCATGGTTTTCTGGTTAGAGATTACTTTCCAGGGACCAGACGAGACACTTCAGTTCCTCTGACATCCAGAAAACAAAAACCCAAGTTGGAAGCAAACCCGGGTCAGTATGTCGGGCTGTCAGGGTGGCTTGTCCTGCCTTGGGGGCGAGTGTGGTCTTTTGATTTAACAGTGCTGGCGGTTGGCCATCCGGGCACACCTGCTGCTCCAGAGTGGGGGCTCCTTGGAGGAGGGGCAAGGGCATGGCTGAGACTCGGGGCATCTGAGGCCTGTCCCCACGTTTCTGCTACTCACTCTGGGTAGATCTGCAGGGGGACCCCCTGGCCTTTCTGCCTCCTGCAGGAGGGGCAACCTCCACCACTCCGTCAGAGGACCAAGTGTGCCTTTCCTGCGTGCACTTTGAACCCATCGAGAGCACCACGGGAGGAGCTGGTAATTATTCTCGTGCGGTCACCAGGCCTGTGAGGTGTGAGCTGTGCTCACACCTGAGTCTAGAAGATTCTTTCATCTCTAGAGTTGAAATTGAAACCCCCATGGTTCGAGGGGAGTCCCGTCAGAAGGGGGAGCCCATTGGGAGGACGGGTGAGGTTTTCGGGTGCGTTTAGGCTCAGGGTCTGTGGGGGCCTCCCGTCCAGCCTGTTTCCAAACGCCTGCGTTAGGGGTGTGGCGATGCAGGTTCCATTCTCCGGTTTCCGTTGGTCACAGACGCGATGGAGACTGCAGTGCTGAGGGGGAGCAGACTCCGCAGACCTTGCTGCAGAATCGCAAAGCGCTTCACCCACTGCAGTGTGAACTCACCTCCACCTGGCTGATGACAGCTCAAACGTGTGCACTGTGGCCCTGCATATGCAGTTCTAGGTCCACCTGTGCCAGGTGAAGGCCAGCCGTGGAGATGGGGGACGTGGACCTGGGTGCTCGCTGAAGCATTTTTAAGAATATCAAACAGGTCACGCCAACCTGAGCGTGCCTCAAGAGATGAAGTGCTTTTGACAAAGGGCCGTTCATGAGCCTGGTGCGCAGCTCTGGAGGTGGTCTTGGCCTGGCTTTGGAAGAGGGCGGGGAAAGACGAGTAACATGTACAACGTTACCAGTGGCATAGTTACTAAAAGGAGCCCACAGAGAGGTATCTCTTAGAGACGCAGGGTGCACAAGGCCCTTCTGGGGAAGGCCAGTCTTCAGCAAACAGCGTCAGGAGCAGCTTTGGGGCCCAGCGAGGACAGAGCCAGGGGTCTTCTGAAGGTGGCCCTGAGTTCTGTGCAGGCTCCTTGGCACAGCCTCCTCCACAGAGCCCCAGCAAGCAGGCAGCAATACGTCGGTGGCATTCCCACTAGGGGAGCGATAGGCTCGGCTCTCTATGAAATTACGCCCAGCCCCGGGCGATTACTGCTTCCTGACGTCATTCAGTCCCATTATGTGGCAGCACCAGGGACCGTGAGGTGTGCCTTAATTCACCCTCGTGTGACTTTGCTTTTATTACATCCATAAGTTTGGTGTTTAATATCTCCCATTTCCAAGTAGGGAGCCCAATCTAGAGTAAAGTTATTTAGCTTTCACTTTCCGTGGGTAGCAGCCATGAGTTACTGCCACGGGTCTTTCCACGGGAACTGCCCTTACTGTTTGATGGGATCTCCAGATCACCCCGGTACTGAAATGCAGACTGCTCTTCCTGCTGCAGCGGCAAACGCAGCTTTATACTATTCCAGCAGCATCGATGGCTGCGTGAGGCTGGTATTCGTCAAGATGCTTCGCGAGGACACCCAGGCGCAGGCGGCCACAGCTGATGTCATCTCACAACCTGCTGTTGCTTCATTCATGGGAATCGCCAAATGCGTCTGTGGTGGCGGAAGCTGTCACTGTGACGTGTGATGGTCCACACACGTTTCTGAGCTTGAATTCCAGTGTGTGTGCACGTGCATATTCATGTGCACAGACCTTCATGGGCCCTGTGAGTGTGGAAATCTTCAGAAACAATCCCATGGGTAAAATATATCAATGTCAGCGTTTACGCCCCTGAGCTGCGTGCGTATGTCTCGGAACTACATTGGTTCTTCCATACCCGTACCTATATTCTACCTGTGTGGTGTATTTAAAACGCACCCACACTGCAAACTATCATTTTTTATCTGCTGAGGATCATGAAGACTTGCGGTCACCCTAATTCTGACACACTCGTTGGAGAGAGTTGGGGACCTCTGCACTCCTCCTCGACACCTTTCTTGGGGAGGGGACATTTGCTTGGCCAAGGCCTGTCTCTTTTGCATTTTGGGGCTCCCTGGCCCTCAGATGAGCCTCAATGCTCGCTGACGCCTTGCTCTGTGAGCCTCCTGACAGATGTCCACCCAGCCCTGGCTTCCTGGGGCTCAGCTTCAAGGGGCCAGAAATGCTATGTCTGGGTAATCTGTTTCTTGAGGGCCTGGGGAGCATTTTAGAAGATCAAAGTGTTCTGGAGAAAATTCAAGACAGACACAAAAGACAGGATCCATCCAAAGAGGCCTTACTTATGGTCTCACTGTGAAAAACCCACCTCACTTAGAACATTCCAGAAATTTCATCCTGTGATTGTGCCCTGGGACAGGCCAGCTTATTTTATTGCTTATACATGGAGGGTGGACTTTATGTCATTTCTGCAAGAAGGTTTCTTTCAGCAGCTTTGGACTTCCAGAAATGTGCTACCTGGTCCTGGGTGTTCCTTGAGTGACCTCCCAGTGACACCAGCCGGAGAAACCAGCGGTGAGAGAGGGGATTTTGGGTGCCTTTCAGAGCCCTTTCTTGGCTGTGCAATTCTAAGCCTGCAGCTAAGGGGGAGCAGCAGGTGTGCTCAGTGCTCTCCTCCTCTGCAGTCTGGCCTTCCAGCACCTCCATGCCCAGAACCGCCTTCCTTCATCCCCTTTGCCCTGAATTCCTGTTCCTCCCCAATTCTTGGCAGCCAGGATCTCATTTCCGGCAGTGTAATGTAGCCTTTTCCATAATAGCCCTGCGCAGGAAACCTCCCAGCACCCGTCACTGGAGAGCCCTGCGCATGAAACTTCCCAGCGTCCATCACTGGAGAGTGACGAGCAAGCTGTGGCATATTGGAGCCATGGGTGCTGCTCAGCAGTGCAAAGGAACAGGCCAGCAGCTCCCCGAAAAAACACAGAAAGGCCTTGAAAGCATTGTGCCGAGCTGGAGAAGCCAGCGCGGGGATGGCACTTCCCGCGGTTCCCGAATTTCGTTTCCAGCCGACTGATCCTTCCTTCTCGCTGGGATCCACTCAGTTGCTGAGCCCGGGCTGCTTCCATTTTTTCCCCCAAATCATTTCTCTGTTTTCCTTTTTCAAATGCAACTTTTACTCTTTTGCAAGTTTTTAAATCTTTCTGAAAGGAACCTCTAATTCCAACGTAAATGCTTTGTGACGGAGGCAGAAGAAATGGTCCGCTAGGCATCCTAATTACAGGTAGCAGGGAAAGCTTTTTCATCTGAGTGTTTTGAAGAGGTTTGTTTCACTAAAGATTCCAATCAGCAAATGCAGGAGGCACCGGGTACTTAATCTTTGTCTTAAAGGCAGATCCAGTTTTCCTGTCTTGGAAATGAGAGGCTGGGATGACTTCGACACCCAAGGCGACCTCCTTTACTATAATGTGACTGCTACCATACCCCAGAGAAAATGAGTTTCTCCTTTGTGGACAGAATACCAGCTACGACGGAATTGGATCAGGATCGATTCTGAAATGCGCAGGGGAGCAGCTGGGCCTGGGTGGAAGAGCTGTGCTCTCGGCTCAGTGGGCAGCGGGTCTGGGCTTCTTTGTCTTCAGCCACTTAGCATTGTCCCCGTGCACTCCTGAGCCTGGGGGACTTGCTAAGTGCATCCTGAGTACCCTCATGGAGGCATCTGATGGTGAGTGGGAGCAGGCTCTTGTTAAATCTGTAGGTACTTCTTGTAACAGATCTGCAGGGAGAAGACCCGCATGGAGCCGCTGACGGGAAGGAGACCCTGTGTGTGCCTGTAGTGGCCATGTGGGAGGGCGACGGATTTGTATTTCATACGGAGAAATGAAGATGTGCTTCAGCACAGGTGATCTTGCAGTGCATGCTTGGGTTCCCTGAAATCTTCACAAAGACGGAGGCTTTGTGGAATACAGATGGGGGAGAGGCCTAGGTTTCCCGAAGCTCCAATGGTGTACCAGGTTTTCATGGTGTTTCCTGATCTACATCAAGATCCTGAACAAGGTCACTCCTGCCCTTAAGTCCTTAACATTTGAATGCACGTTAAGAGGAGATCATTTCACCGCAAAACAGAACTAAGGTGCCCTGGATTCAGACGCCAACTCTAAACTCAGCTAATGAGGTCAGTGCCATGGAGGGCCAGGAAGGTTCCTGAAGGCCACACGTCTAGGGGCAGCAGCTGCTCAGCAGGTCTGAGGGCACTGAAGTCCTGTGTTCCCCGCAGAGGTCAGGGACAGCAGCAGGGCATCAGAGTTTCTCTGTGTTTCATTGCTCTTAGAAACTGCCACCTATAGCCACCCAAACACTCCTGTGGAGGAGACCCTGTCAGGGACTGTCCCAATTCCAAGGATGTGGCCAGAAACCCCAACAGCGGGGCCCAGCCCGAGGCATTTCTTAGGACACTGACATGCAGGGAGCTTTGGAGAAGGCAGTGGGCTTCCAGGTGTGCCACAGGTGAGGGAGCTGGATGTCCAGTTGCTGTGAGGGTTTGGGGACTTCTGCCCAGCGCCAGGGCTAGTGTACACACTTTCAGCTACATGCTTGATCCGTCAGAGTTTGGAGCAACAACCTAACAGCTAGGCATGTTCCCTGACACCTTCCACATCCTGGCAGGCGTGGGACACTGCCGGGGAAGGCAGGTGGCCCCAGTCACTGGGGGGTTCAGCCGCTCTGCTCTCTGAGCCAGGCAGAGAGAGCAAGCAGGTCACCGGGTCCTACAGCTACTTAAGGTCTAGTTGGTTGGAACACCCCCATAGGGCATGGGAACCTGAGCGCTGTCTGTGCAGCAGCCATGGCCAGAGCAGCACTGGGGCGGGGGAGGCTCTGTCTGTCCATCTGTTCACCTGTCCGTCCATGGTGCCACATTCCCGGAGCCCCTCAGAGTTTCCAAAGAGCTTTGCACCTGTTACATCAGTGTGTTCTCTCGCTGCTCCAGGCTGCCTCTGAAACAAGGGCTCTCGTCTTTTCTGTTGGCCTGGACTTCAGTTGCAGTTCTGGGTTGCCCGTGAGTCTTTTCTCAGAATAATGCTTTCAATTTCGTGCAATGCAATTCATAGACTGAGGAACTCAAACATATTGAAATGCAGTTTTCACAATGTATTGAAAATTGAGTCGTGGTGTTATACAGTATCCATGATGACAGCTTGGGAGCAAGGCCCTGCAGCAGGCCTGATGCCGCTCTGATGCTGTGACTGACTGTGCGCCAAAGGACGGGAGAGGGAAACACCTGTTAGGACGCCGCAGGTCATGGAGAACCTTGTGGCCTCCGTGGGTGGAATGTCACCCTCCCACGACTCTGGCTGTTATGCTAAGTTTGTGTTTGAGGCTAGGAAAAGTAAAGATGCTTTCCCGCATGCAAGTTCACAGAGCCCTGAATTCTAAATCTGCAGACAGTTGGAAATACTGGGCTGGAAGGAATCAGACGCCTGCTTGAAAGTTGCTCAGCAGGGCAGACTTGACTTCTGCAGAAGTGTGTGCTGCCCCCTCAAAAAATAGAAACTCTAGCAATCAGGCACACACGGTGGGTACAACCAGCCCGTCAGCCCCTGCAGCGCGAGGTCCCTCCCCCGGTTCCTGAGTATTGTGGGTGCACGGTCTTCCCCCAGCTCTTCCTGTGTCCTCCCGGCTGTTCAAAGAACCCCACCTCTGCCTGTCCCCACTCCCTCCGTTCTCCTGTGCTCCTTGGGGTGCATGCATTCTAACAATGCGTAGCTCTTTTATTGAAGTTAGTTTTTTTTCTTTTCTTTTTTTAGTTTCTCATGTGGCTTTCATTGCTCCAACACTTCATTGTGTATGAGGAGCTGGGTTCGAACCCGCGTCCTAGCGCATGCCAGATAAG
Organism: Aplodontia rufa; assembly: GCA_004027875.1. Lineage (NCBI taxonomy): Eukaryota > Metazoa > Chordata > Mammalia > Rodentia > Aplodontiidae > Aplodontia > Aplodontia rufa. The sequence continues at coordinate 118,262 of PVKS010001721.1, forward strand.
CACTGTAATTGCTGAGCTACTGCTCCAGCTCGAAGTTACTGTTTTTTAACGGAGAGAGTTCAGTCTGTTGGTCAGGCTGACCCCTTCCCCGCCCTGTTTGTCCAGGGGCTGCTCAGGGGCGTGGACTTTGGACCTCTACCTCCAGGTGTTGGGGGGATATTGTACACCTTTCCCTTCTGCTCCAGTTCCCCTCCGGCTGTCTTTCTTGCATTCCAGCTTTTCATTTACCGAGTCCTGGAAACAGTCCACTGGACTTTCTATTTCTCACAACACCAAATTAGTCACCTCTTCCTTAAAAGAAGTGCTGGTGTCCTAGGAGGGGGGTGAGGCACAGATAATAGGCAAGCGCATCTTTACCATGTGAAAGCCTCCACTTCTGGAGGCCCCAGCTGGGGAGGGAAGAGCCTTAGAGCTTCCTGAGAAGCTTGCTGAGGACATCAGGAAACTGCGTGAAACTTTCTTCGTGGAAGAGTGGTGAGTCTTGCCCAGCCATCGCGGGGCTCTCGGTGCACCAGCAGCATGGCAATAAGCGTGTAAATAAAATATGCCATCGGGGCCAAGAGTTCTTCAGGCGTTTACTGACCTTAGGTATTCTAGGGGTTCATCTTCAATAGATCTTCAGAAATAGCATGGTTTCCACACTGACGTTAATAACAGAAAATTTTGAAAACCCTAGGTGCAAGGAATAGAGGAATGATTAAATAGCCTTAGCAAATTTACTTAGCAAACTGTAGCAGAGCTGATAAAATGGTGTTAGAAAAATTACTGGTGTGGGAAAATGCTCTCAGTCATGACTACGTTAAAAAGGCATAAAATAAAGCATATAGATTAGGCAGCAGATTTGTTAATAACCATAATGTAACACCTGCACGTGTGTATGTATAGACATGTTCAATGTAGGCAAAAGATGAAAAGTGAAATACTGCACAATTTTAATAACAGGGAGATGGTGAGTGATAGGTATTTTCTCCTATGCTCAGATCATCAGCTGGTTTGTCACCATGATCCCAAGTGCTGGACTCCATTTACATGAGAGGGTCAAGGTTAAAAGTCATCTCAGTAGAGCAAGGTACATTGCATTTACAAGGATGTCACTGTATATATTGTAGTCATGTATATAAAAATGTTCTTCATAAGTATAAGAATTATGACACTGTACTTGGGTTTTTTAGGAAAAATATAGGACCCAGAAGAGAGGCAAGGGATTGGGGGGTGGAAGGAGGGAGGTAGAGGGGTGCTGGTGGTGGATATTAACTGAATTGTGTTGCTGTATTGTGTGCATCTAGGAATGGGACGACAGATCCCATCATTATGTACAGCTATAATGCATTATAACATAATTTTTAAAAAGCCATCTCAGCCCACGTGCCCTCCTGCCTCATAGAGCCACCTCCTCCCATTTATCAACAGTTTCCAAGTCTTCCACTCCAAGCATGTTACTTTTATCAATCACAAAAAGTACGTACTGGAGTTTTAATTCGGTTATTGCCCTGGGAATTGTAAGCCTTCCTTCAAGTGTGAAATTGGGGTTGATGTAAGGGTAACCACTGAGGCATTAGGAAGTGAAACTGCTCTCCATGGAAAAAGAGCTTTCTTGGAAAATCCTTTTGCATTCTGATGATCACACAATGGTATTTTGTTGACATAGGAGCAAGATGCCAATTTCTCTTTGCATTGGATTAAGAAATAGCTGAAATGCTCATGGGCTGGAACATGTAAGGGCTACCATTTTCAAGAGAAGCCATGATACATCTACTCTGTTTACAGCTAGCTTGGGATGTGTATTAAAATCGTGCAAAGAACAAAGGCTGTCGACACGTTTTTGCTGATGGAAGTAGAAGTTGGACTTATTTTTAAAGCATAAAGATCATGCGAAAGAAGCTGTGTCATTTCCCTTGTCCCTGGTCCACTGTGCCCGCCACATAGCCAGCTGCCTCCAAACTAATTTCAGAGTGACCTTGTGATGGGGTTATGGGCCTAAGAAATTGTATCAGAGGCCTCCGGCAGGATTTATGGGAGGATGTGGATTGAATTTTGCATCGGGAAGGAAATTCTCATTTAGTATTTATTGTCAAGTGCCACTTTAACATGGGCCAATGAAACGACCGGGCACCCTGGAAGCTGGTCCTCCTGGGGGCTGGTCCAGGGGTGTCCAGGGAACACCCCTGCAGTGCTTGGGTGCAGGTTTGGGTGGGACTTCTTCATCTCCCTCTTTGTGAAAGCACTGTGGGCTCATGGGGCCCCTCCAGCTGGGACTCTACAGCGACCTCTCACATTGGGAAGCTTCCGGATGATTGTCTTGCAGAGGTGCCTCCTTGCCGACCGACTCACGACTACTGGCGTCTTCTAAGGGTCTGACCTCTGCTCGCCCGGAACCTAGCTCAGGGGGCAAACATGTCACCACCATGTTCTGGAGCATGAAACGGAGCCCCACACAATGGAGGTGACTGAACCTGCTCCCTGGGGTAGGCTGAGTGATGCTGCCCACCCCGCCACCACCTTCACCCTCACACGTGTCTGCGTTGTGATCCTGCAGCCTCTGAGGAGCTCCTCACCCAGTGCAGAGGCCTTGAGTGATGGGGACAGGGTGGGCTCAATGTGATCCCAGTCATCCTCACGAGAGGGCAGAGCAGAAGCTGACTGCAAACATAGGAGCGGTGGCAACAGGAATAGGTCTGAGAAGGGCCCTGGAGAGCAGGGCCCTGGGCAGCCTCTGAAGACCAGGGGCGAGGCTGCCCTGCTAACACCTTGATTTCAGATCCCCGGGCCTCCAGACCAGGGACAGGGTGGGATTGTGCTGTTTCAAGCTGCCGCATTCATGGTGATCTGTACATCAGCCGGGGAAGCCGATACGCAACCCACATCCCTGCTGCAGGAATGGTAGGGTGGGTGCCACGTTCCAAGCCCCAGATCCTGTCATCGGACTGTGCTGATCACCTGTCTGCAGGGAGGTGACTGTTGATGGGCTCAGGGGCTCTGGGCCAGGCCCCCACCTGGCCTCCTTCCAGCTGTCACTGGTCAAGATCACATGGTCTCCTGACCATTTCCGTGCATAGAAAGCAGGTGGCCTTGCCATGGCCACGCTGGAAGCCACCCCAAGGATGCAGGAGCTGGTGCCTGGGAGGTGCTGTGCGGCTCCCGTCTCATTATCGGCGTTGTCACAGGGAGAAAAACACGTTTTCCTCCTGCGTTGCAAGGTGTGTGACCGACAACGCTACTGTAAAGATGATTGACCAGGCAGAGCAAAGCAGGTCCTTTAACCAAAGGTGCGTGTGACAATGGAGGCCTCAGGAAAGAGACCCCAGGCCCAGGAGAGTGGCAGCGTTAGGCTTAGGATTGTGAAGAAGGGCAGTGTGGAGGATTGCACCTAACCCGGTGATCTGATGGCTGTAGATGGGACAGAGTTTAGCGAGCCTGCTGGCTGGGATTCCCCTGGGCCCCTGGGCAGAGGCGATGCATCTCTGGAATGAGTGTTCCGTGCCTGGCCTCAGGAGGAACCTGCTGGAGGATTTCTCCGTGACTCCGCTGTGGGGAGAAAGGCAGGTGGGGGTCCGAGTGTCCTTCCGACTGCGGCTCGTGGCCTGGTGACATCTCTTGGTGGTGCTTCTTCTGAGCGCTGACACTATGAAGGCTTTTGGTGACCGGAGCCCCTCTAGCGATGTTAGGGCTGCATGAAGTCACAAGTGTTTCGAACAGCAGATTCCTAGCTAGCGTCCTAAAAGTGTTCGTTTATCTGCGGTAACTCAATTCATAACTAGTGTGTTGGGGAGGTGTTTATACAGCAAGATTTTCCTGAAATGAATTCAGGGCACCAGAAATGACTGGAAACCAACATCTGGACAGCCCTGAGGCACAGGGTAGGACTCCTGGGTGTCGAGCGGGAGTCTTCCTGGTTTCTCACTGGGAGAGTGACAGGCAGGTAGATTAAGAGCTAAGTAGAGAATGGCTCGCACACGCAGTGCTTCCAGAGCAGCTCTGCGTTGGACGTATGGGATCAGGGCTCTGGGACATGCGGGTGTCGATGGCCTTGGTGAAGGGTTCCTCACTACAGAGCAGCAGTTTCTGCTTTGATTAAATGAGTCTCCAGAAGACTGAGGCCGTCCTGTTCCCATCGCGGGCATGCTGAAGCATCGCTAATACCAGAACCCATCGTCTAACTGTGACCACGTTCCCTGCAGGGGCAGCACTGCTATTGGCTGCCTGAGGCCTCCAGCTGCAAACAGAGGCCACACTCCTGCCATCGGGAGCCTGCTCGGCCGCTGCACGTGAGGCTCCTAATGGACCCCAGGCTGGAGGGACAAGGGGAGGGACTCGGCAGTCCCCGGGGCTACAGCCCCGCATGCCCCAAAGAGAGCACCACGTAGGACATGGGCAGTTGCTGTTGATTTGCTCAGAAGCCGCTATGCTCTGCACACAGCGTAAACATGCAGCCTTGAGTGCCCAGAACCAGAGTGTAATCGACAGCCGCGCTGCGTGAGAAGCAGCACTGCCATAGCCAGCGCGCATCTTGTCTGCTTCTCGACCAGCTGTGGCTCTCTGCTCACGGTGACGGAAAACCTGGCTCCAGTCGTTGACTTGAGAGAACCAAGAGATTGTAAATCAAGAGGATTGAGTGAGACGGTGGTGGTGGTAGGATTGTCAGCTCAGGAGACACAAGAGTCCTGACGTGGACCCCCAAGCAGGGCTGCTGTGGGGACTTCAGGGGACATCCACAGCTCTCTGGCAGTCCTGCCTTCAGAGTGGCACGTGACGGCCGAGCTCTTGGATGTCATCAGACTTGGGTGCTTGCCTCTTCGTGCACATGCATATAGAACACTGAGGAGGGTGTGGTCCTCCCATAGCTCCCGAGCTCCCTCCCAAGGCCCATTTCACTTCCACTTTGCTCCCTCTTGCACGCATGCTGGGACAAGCAGCTGCCATGACAGGGGACACCCTGGAGCCGTGGGAGGTCCCTCCAGGGATGGATAGAGGACTCTGTCTACCGGTGGCACCCACTTCCCAGCCTCCCAAGGGACAGAGCTCACGGCCCTTGTGCGGCTGTGGATGTCCACGAGGGAAGGACCCAAGTCCCGATCCTATTTGCTCCCAGTGCCTCAGCCTCAAAGCATGAGGACAGCTTGTGCCTCCAGGTTGTCACACCAGGCATAACTGGGGCTGAGAAAACGTCATCCACGCTTCACGCCTCTGCCACTGGGCTCTGGCCTGTGCTGGCTGTGTTCTCAGAACGTCTCACCCTCTCGCTGATAAATGCTTACAACAGCCCTGCTCTCAAGTCCAGGAAGGAGATGCCCTGAGGTCTCTGTCCAGCCGGCCCTCCAGAAATCTGCTACCCCAGCTTGACCCTGGGCCTCTGCCTGGACAAACCCATGGCCAGGATCAGGAGTGGGGTCAGAGCCACCCACACGCAGGAGGCTGCAAGGGGCAAGCTCCATGGTCCCACTGAAAGAGGGGGTGCTAAGCAATTACCCAACTGGCTTCTATGTGCCGGGCACAGGTATTTACCTCGGGGAACAAGGGCAACCGAGACCTTTCCTGTCCCCCAGGGCTTACAGTCCACTGCGTGGGAATGGGTTAAACACTACACCCAGCTCCTCCTCCCTCCTGTCATTTAACAGCTGGGTGGTGTTGAACAAACCCTCATCCGAGTCGTACTCTCTCCTTCTGAGACATTAAGGAATAACATATCTTCTCTCTCCCTGCATCTAAGATGGAACGAGGTGATGGATGTGGAAATAACGTGTGAGCCACAGTGTTACTGATTCAGTTTTAAACAGAAAATACTTGTGAATCCTGATGCTGACGAAGGACCAGCATCCGGAATAGATGACAAATGACCCTTTTTTTAAAAAATGGGCACCATGCTTGAGCAGAGATTTCATAAAAGGAGACACACAGTTGTAAGCACCTCAGCAAGAACTTAGTTGTGAAAGAAATGCAGACTTGAAGCAGGAGCTACCATCTCGCATCCATTAGAACGGCTCACTTGAGAAAAACCAGGGAAGACGGGCTTACATGTTCCTGGTGGCTTTGCTCACAGTAGCCGGAGTGTCCACCACCAGGTGAGCTCACGGGCACCCGGTGGAATAAGAGGAGTGAGGGAGGAGCCACATGACGCAGATGAGTCGCAAGAAGGAAAGGAAGACGTGGCTGAGAGTAAGAAGCCGGATGTGTGGCTGTGCTGGGCTGCCACGTTTGTGTGACATTCTTCAGAAGGCAAATGTCCCCAGAAGTGACAGGGAGCAGATGAGCAGCTACTTGGAGGGCTGGGGGATGGGAGCTGAAGCAGCAGATGCAGAAGACTGGGCGGATGGGTGTGTGCCACCCCTAGACTGTCATAGTGTACTCAACGTTCATCCAAAGTCATCCAGCTGCTGGCTGAACCGGGCCCACTTTCAGTCCAAAAATGGTTCAGTAAGTTTGAATTCTAAAATAAGCTCACGTTTAGCAATGGCCTTGTTGGCCTTTGGGATCTTAGGATGGCACTTAGGAGAGGAGTGAAGGACACGTCCTGCAAAAAGTGGCCTGGGTGCTGGAGCGGTGGCTCGGTGGTTACAGCACTTGCTGGCATGCGCAAGTACACAGGTTCAAACCCCAGGACCCATGAACACAACTAAGTATCACAGCAACGAAAACCATGTGAAAAACTCAATAAAAATGTATTTTCTCATTCAGCGGACTTCGTTGTACAATGTGGTTTAGTTCGTAATGCGTGTGATCAAGAGTGGCGGCGTGGTGACCCCCGCGGGATCAGTCTGGTGGATGCACCGTGTTCCCCCGCACTGCGTTTTAGATTCAGTACACTTCGTTCCGTGTGTAGACTTCTGCCTTCTCAGGGAAATGATGGGTCCCAGGCAGGCCAGGTTGTAGCAGCCACCACAGGGAACGGAGTCTGTACCCATTGCTGGGGTTCACACCCAGGTGGCGCCCACACACATCTCCTTGGCCCCCGTATCCACCACCATCTTCAATCCTGATCACTCCCTGCAGTTATTCCTGGCTCACCGTGGGCATATTTGGGGGCGTGTCTTCACAGACACTGATAGAGGCAACATCTCCTTTAATTGTTCTACCAGTCCTCCTTTCCTTCTAGCAGGGGAGTAAGAAATGAAGGCACTTTCCCCAAAGAACTTAGCCAGCAAGTCCTAAATCTAGAATTCAAAAAGTCTCATTTTCTCTTGCAGTCCTTCCTGTTGGCAAGGAGGAGGAGAGGAGCAATTATCTAGAGAATGAGGCTGATTGTCATTGTCTGCTTTCTTTGTCTCCTGCCCTAGACTCTCTAGTGTTTCTGCTGGCACACAGTCAGCGCTTAATTGTTGCTGGCGTTGCTACTGAGCCAAAATGATTTTGTCCTCAAGTATTATGCTTCTTTTTTTTTTTTATCCAAATATTTTTTTTCCATGCTGACCCTTGAAAAGAATTCCAAAGCATTCGATGTGTCACCGATGCTGAAAAGAGCTCTGCTTGCTGTCATTGAACTCGGGCGTGATCTCGAGCAACCCTCGCGTTCTCACGCCGCTGACCGTGGTCATGTCTGCACCGAGTCCTCTGTGACTGCTCGCTGAGTCCTCAAATGATAGGAAGAGCTGCTTGACCGCAATCAGATGATTGCGATGGGGCCTCAGGAGCACACGGGGAGGAACACCTCGTGAAAGCCGCGTCGCTGAGTTCACCGTGGAGCCATGGAACTCGCGGCAGATCCAGGGGAACAGCCATGCAGTGTGGCACGTTAGACGCAGCATCGGTGGCCTTAAAGATGAATTGGCAGGAGGAACGGAAACGGGAACACATGAAGGGCATAGGAGAAGAATCAGCTGAGGAATCAGATGAGGAACAGGGGGAGGGAAAAGAGGGGCAGGACAGAGAAGAGGAGGAGGAGAAAGAAGAGAAATAGGGAAGAAGGACGAGGGAAACGAAAGAAATGACGAATGGAGGAGGATCTGGAATGTTCTCAAAATGGAGAGAAGCAGAAAGAATCTGTAGACGCTCGGATGAAATTGCTCAGAGAGGCAGCTTTGGGCGGGTGTGTTTGCATGTCTCCCATCTTTCCTACCCCAGTTCCACCCACTACGGTATCATCATGATGATTCATGTTAAAAAGTGTACAATATTGTGGGTATCATTGGGGGTGTGACTGGCCTGTGGGATTCAAGTTAGATCACCCTGAAATGCAATCTACAGATTGAAAATTGGTGAATGAGCTACTTAAGATTGTTCCAAAGTCTATGCATTTCCCGTCACCATCTTTTTTGCCTGCTAGCAATGAATTAACCATAATGTGGCACTGCTCTGCCCAGGGGCAATATTGCTAGGGGAAGGCAGCCCTTGATGTCTTCATCAAGGGCTGGACGCCTGGACCTGGCCATACCTGGAGTTCTTCTTTCCCTAGGCTCTTCACTTACATGAGCCTGTGATATCTATCTGCCTATACCAGTTGACAATGGTTTTCTTTCACTTGCAGACCTGTCCTGTATATGAGGTGTTATGGTATGGATGTGAGGTGTCCCCCAAAACCTTGCGTCTGAGGCAACGTGTGAAGGTTTAGAGGGGAAATGAGAGCCTTAGCCTAATCAGCGAGTTAATCCTCGGCTTGGGATTAACTGGGTGCTAACTGAAGGCAGGGTATGGCTGGAGGAGGTGGCCAGCGGGGTCTCTCTCTGCTTCCTGATTGCAATGCCCTGAGTCACTTACCCCCACCACACTCTCCCACTGTGTCCTGCCTCACCTCAGTCCCTGAGGAATGGAGCCTGCGGTCTGAGACCTCAGGAACCATGAGCCCCCAGATAAACTTATCTCCTCCAAGTGTTTTTGTTTTTCTTTTTTTCTTTTTTTTTTTTTGTAAAGCGGGGGAGAGAAAGAGAATAAATTTTATTTAGTTTTTCATTTGGCTTTCATTGCTTGGATACTCAATTGTGTGTGCTGTGCTGGGGTTTGAACCCATATCCCTGTGCATGCAAGGCAAGCACTGAAACCGCTGAGCCACCACTCTAGCCCCTCTCTAATTGTTCTTTTAAGGTCTTTTAGTCACAGCAGTGAAAAAGTAGACTGAAACACCAGGATGTAGTTCTACGAACGAGGTGGTTAGCATGGGGTTTTCAATTCTATTTCATGATTTGCGTCGGGTGCTGCACACTTCGAGGTCAGGCGCGCCTGCCTAGAGTCATGATCGGAAGCTGCGTTTGAGCTAGTGGAGTGTGCAGGTGCCAGGCCTTCGGCTGCTATGCCGGCAGCCTCTGGAAGTCTCTGGAGAGGTCCGCTGAGCAGGCCTTCTCTTGCCAGGTGTCTCGAAGCGAGGAAGGTTCTTACCTTTCCTCCTCCACGCTCGCATTTCTTGTAGCTAGCTGACAGGCCATCATCTGGTGCTCCGTGCTCAGTCTGCATGACGGTGCGCTGTCTCTCGGACTGAGAGAACCCCAGAAATTGAGAGTAGGGATCGTAATATCCAAGGCATGCATGTTATAGAGGGGAAATCTGAGTCATATGATACTGAACTTTATCCTGTGCCTAGATTGTTAGAAGCCAGCTTATGTGGCATCCAAGGTAGCAATGACCACAAGCACCCATCTAGGGGTGGTGCTGCCAAGCTCTGCCCATCCCACCCTGCCAGCCTCTGGGGACCTCCACTCTGCCCCACTCCCACGACACAGGCTCTTTCACATCCGTGTCTTTCTGTACGTGAAGTCCATCGTGGTGCAGCAGATGTCTGAATTTTGTTCTTCTTAGGCCTAACCTTTCCCGGGGTACTTCTTCCTACCCATCATCCACCCATGGGCTCTCAGGTTGATGCTGCATCTTGGCTCTCATTCCTGGTGCTCCATCCAGCACAGGAGGGCGACAGTCACCACAGTCACATATTGAATGACTCAGAGCAGCAGGAAGAAAGGGTGCTGAAGGTCCTCACTACAGAGGAGGGAAAAGCATTTGAGGTGAAGCACATTAGCACCATAATCTGACCATTGCTCCCTTAATAGGTGTGGTTAGTGTGAGTCCATTCAAAGCAAGAGAAAAACCTAACAGATAAGGCAGTCTACTGCTAACGTTCCGTAGTTCTTCCCTACATAGTCCTTTGAGGACATTCTGGAAATCTGAAGATTTTAGAAAGTTTTTAAATGAGAAATGAGCTCATCTGTCTGGTATAATCAGATTTCTTTTTTTTTTTTTCTCCCAAAGAAAAATTGCAGGGTGGCTCCCCAAGCTACTTTTCTTGGCAGCCTCAGAAATCATGAGACGTGAGATTGTATTTCAGGACTGGCTAAGCTAGCCTCCTTTGCTCCCCTCCTGCCTCTTTTCTTCTAATCTGAGGAGATAGGTCTTGAGTCCTTCAATCTCCAAGAAATGGTTTTCACGTTGATTGTCATTATCAGTCTGAATTTCCCTGTAATCCTGGAAGCTTTATTTCATTTTGCACTTTTTTGCTATAGCCTGGGAATTTAATTTGGCCTAACGCTGTTTCTGTTCTTTACGTGAGGTATTGTGCCTTGCAGGAGGCAAAAGGTGCTCACCCTCACCCTCATTCAGAGAGGAGACTCGAGAGATTGGAAGAAGGTGGATTCCGTTGCGGCTGAGGCTACGGTGTTTGCAGGCTGAGCTGCTTTGCTGAGTTTTCTTGTAATCTCTTGGCATCAACTTCTCCCTTGTGAGTTTCCTTAAGACCTGCAAGGGACAGGATCCTTGTGGCAAGAAGTGACATGCACAGTGACACAGATACAATGAGCTAGGGGTCATTTTGGCCTCGTTTTGAGTTTTGCTGGTAGTTAGGTACTTTCTTGGTGAGCCGCTGTGTGACCTCTCTGTCCATCAGGAAGGCGGGGAGGAAGGAGGTCACGTGTTAAAGTTGAGCCTGTGCGTGTCCAATAGTGCGTTTAGTTCCTCGAGGGCGGAACCAGCCCTTCAATAACCCTGTGTCTGGAGCAGACCACCCTGCTTGCTGCAGGGACATTTAGCCCCGTGACAGAAGCCCGAGCTGGAGGAAGAGCATAAGAGGGTGCAGAGGGGTACAGGACCCTTCGTGGGTGCACCTTGGGAGCCTCCTGGAGGCAGGTGCTTCCACTGGCTCAGAGGAGCTCTAAGGCTCACCGTGAAGAGAGGCCAGGCTCGTGTGGACCGCCTCCTGGCTCAGCACGTGCTGCTTGTGCCTTACTGTAGAGAAGCAAATGTCACATGCCACTTTCCTGGCCAAGGTGGCTACGGATTGCCACGTGGCCCTTCCCAACATCTCTCTTCACTTTCCTCTCTGGTCTCCTCCAGGCCTACCCCAAACAACGCTTCCAGTGTCAGAGGACACCTGGTTTCCCCTCTTGTTTCATTTTGTGTTCTGTGTGACATCTCCAGCTCGGGAAGGGATTGGTCATGGGGCCGTTGGGTGGGGGCTGCCCAGGGCTCTGTTCCCTGCGTACACTCAGCTTACAAGTCCCCGTGGCTGCAAGAAGTTAAAGACTCTGCGTCCTCCCCACCACATCATCTATCCCACTGACTAAAACCAACTGCAGAACTGGCGGCATTGCCATGCTGGGACATAGACGGAGCCAGAGCGCTCTCAGCGCCAGTATCTGCCCATCACGGAGCCCTGTGTTCCGTCCTCTGGTCTAATAAGTGCCTCTTTGGATGGAAACCTTCCATCCCCTCTTCCCAGGGAGTCTGGTTTTACAAATGCAAAAGCTTCTTTGCCAGGTGAAACCTAAACATTCCACTTGGGATTTTTTTGCGTTATTTCCTTCTATGCTAGCAAATTAAAATCTAAAAGATATCAGAGAGTGCACTGTTTCTTTAGCATGCCCATCTCTTCTGCCAGAAGCTGAACCTAATAGATTCAGGAACTCAAATCTTCCCTGTGCCCTCCAAGACCACTTGCATTTTCTAGAATAACACAGTGCACATGACAGGGAGCCTGCAGATGTCTCTGAAAGGTTGGAGAAGCAGAGGCAAGTCAGCTCTTCACTACTGTGGCAAGCATGTTTTTCTCAGGTACAGCAACAGGAGAAGCTGGGGAGGTAGAGCAGTGGAGGGGTTCCCTGGGGAAGTAGTGAGGAGGAAATGGCCCTGGCCACTTGGAGTTCTTCCTGGGGTCCCCTATTGTCCTGCTTAGGATGCTTTGGGATGGCCCTGCAATTCCATTTCCTTCCTGAGCAACTTTGAATAGAATTCTTCCACTGAGGAAGGAATGCAGGAAGGCTTTAGCAGATACATTGACCTAGACTCCGCGGGATGTTTTGTTTGCCCCATGTGTACTTGGATTGCATGCATTCTGGCCCAAGTTCTGAGAAGGAGAAAGAAGTGCGGGATTGCAGTTGGCATCACTTCTGCTCATAAGATTTGGGACGGCCCCGTCTCTGCTGGCGTGCACAGCACACCCTTGCAGTTCTTCCTTCCCATGGTGCCTGGGACGGTCGCCCTGCAGAGAAGTCGTGGGGACATTTTGCGTGTGACCCCTCTAGACTGCTCACTCTGGGTTCACTTGGGAAGGTGCGTTGTGGGCAGGTGGCCTTAGGGGGACTTCTTTTCCGCTCTTAAATTTTCATTGCTCAAAAGAGGGGTACAACCACAGCTGGAAGGTTTATCAGATTCTGAGACTGAATAAGAAGGAAAAGATTTTCACATAGCAGAAAAGCCACTGGGCAACCGTTTTCTCCTTTCAGCCATAGACGTTTGCCATCCCCAGATCAGATGGGAGGTTAGGGGAGACACAGCCATGCAGGTCCCCCGAGACGGGCAGCAGTAGGAAGGCACTCCTGCCCCAGTGCCTGAAGTTCAAGGGACTGGAAGAGTGTCGCCAGCCCAGGAGGGGTGTGCTGGAGGAGGGGCCACTCCTCAGGGTGGCACAGCCAGCGTGGGAGTGGGATCGAAGCCTGCCCTCCTCGCCATCACACCGGGAGCCCCCGTGGCAGCACACAGTCAGAAGCTGGAAGCCAGGGAGACTCAGTGGCCTGTTCCGGCAATGTCGCCCTCAGAGTTTCCCCCTGGGTACAGGAAAGGGTGGAAGATGACTGTAAGGAGACAGAAATTGAAGATAATCAACACAGCTGATCTTCGGGGCTCTTTGTCCTTCCAACCTGGGCAGTTGGTGACATCCTCCCTGAGAGCCAGCAGAGCCTGCAGGATCTGTCGCTCTCCTCCTCCTCATGGAGTGCTGTGTAGTAGTTTTCACTCTCAGCTGCAGGGGGAAGAGTGATAACACTGTCACCCTCAGAGCTACCTTTCTGCTGCCTCCATGGGAATCGTTCCTGCTGTTGACGGGCGCTTTCCCTCCCCTGAGCCTTCCCACCTTTCACCCTGACCTTGACTTTTACCCGGGTCTCAGTCTCAACCCTGGTGGAGTGCTGCAGTTCCCCGCTTTCTGAGCTCCTAAGCTGACTCCTTACGTACCCAGGTCTGAAGCGGGATGGTGCCCTTGTGCCACGTCCCTGGGGTGCTGGAGGTGCTGCGTTTCCATGGCTCTCTGAAGCCAGTCCAGGTTGCCGCAGACTTCAGACTCCCCTAAAGGGCTGAGTGAACTTCTGCGGGTGCATGAACTCCTGGAGACTCCTCCTCCATCGCCCCAGGCACACCTCCCAAGGTTCCAGCTGTCCTTCTCAAAGTGCTTAAGGCTTTGAGGTATGTGCTCAGCTGTGTGGGTGCTGTGCTCCAGGATCTGTGGTGAGAGTGGGGGCACGCAGTGAATGGGTCATTGTCTCCTGTGTTCACGTGGGGCGTGTCAGCTCCCTGCGCTGGCTGCTTGGTTTACACCATGGCGAATTCCTAACAGTGAAGCTAGCGCTCCTGCTCGATTTTCCCTTCCAGACCTGGATGGGTGCCACGTTCTCACCCTGGGGTCGAGAGGGGTTCAGAGAGTGGAGCTGGCTGTCACCATGAGGGCAGCCACAGAGCCTCTCTCCAGCCAGCAGCTGGAGGCCTCCCTATCAAGCAGGCTGAGTGGCTCCTATCTTGGCCCTTTGTGGTCGTCCATCAGTTCAGGTTAGCGCAGCAAGGACCATGCATGCTTCATTGTCTCCCAGTATCCGAGGACTGTGGCAGGGACACCAGGGGAGGAGCGAGGGCGGGTGACTCTGGTCCACTCCATCCAGCTCCTACCTTCCTCCTGGTGTCTGCGGGCAAGGTGCCCTGGGCATGGCCATGCTGAATGTGCCTGGGAGCTGGAGGGAGCAGGCAGACACATCTGGAAGGGAGGTTGCTGGGGCACGGCTCCCAGGACAGTCATGTTGGCTCTGCAGCCATCTCAACAGAACATGCTGGTCCAATGGTCCACAGATCCCTTCTAAGTGGTGCTGCAGCCGCTGAGAGGCCTCCAGCCTGATGTGGGCTGGGGCAATGCCATGCTGCAGCAGTTGATCCTACTGATCACTGGGCCCCTGGAATCATCAGTGAGGTTCCACGTGGCTCTGCTCCCTTATGTGAGTGAATCCAATTGGACCACCCAAACCTTTGCCTCATCTTCAGGTGAAACTCCTGACCCCCTCTAGAGAGATGAGGCTTTGCAAAATAGCAACACAACCCTTCCCCGTGCCCTGCCGACTCTCCTCATTTTCTCCAGATCAGAGAATTTTGGGTTCCATACTGGCTTGGCCCGGATGCGCCTCTCCCTGCCTGCTGATGGTACTGCCCTGAAAGCCCTTCCTGTGCTTGTGAGATGGAAGTTTGGGAATGAAACTTGATTGCCTGCTGAGCTGGCTGGTGAGACAGGAGTTTCCCCTGCGGCTACAGGCAGGTGGGGGCTGCATAAAGTGCCGGCCTCCGCAGCCCAGAGTGCTGCAGCTCTCAACAGTGGGCAATGCCCTCCAGTGTGGCAGCAGACTCCAGCAGCTTCCTGTCAATTTCTTCCTCCTCCTGGGTCTTGTTTTGTGAATGCAAAGAATGAAATTCACAGAATAGGACTAGTGAATGAAAGAGCAATTTATTGAAGAAACTGGAGTAGAACTCTTACAGTGCACAACACAGGACCCAGAGAGCAGGGTTTCTATATCTGAGTGTGCTTGCTGGTCTAGGGGTTTATATAGCACTGTTCAGTGCTATTGGCACAAACTTATGCAAATTAGGATTTGAGAGAAGTGCCAAGGCTATTGGTTCAAAATTATGCTAATTAGGATTTGGAAACATATGAAGGCTATTGATCCAAATTTATGCTAATTAGAGTTTGGAAACCCACTGACGCTGTTGGCCAAATTTCAACTTCCATTTAGGTCTTCCTTGCTTCTGAGAGGTTGATGGTAGTGAATTGTGCACGCTCAGTGTGGGGTGTAGGGGTGGTGTCTGGAGCTGAAACGTGGGTGAAGTGGGTTTCTGCAGCAGGTGTCTGTCCAGTGTCCAGGCCTGGCTGCTGTAGTGATGACAGGTCATTGTCAGTGCACCTTGACCCTCCTGGGCACTGGCTCCCTGAGCCTCAGGCCCATTGCATCTGCGTGGCAGGCGGTGCTTGCTGCCTGGACTCTAATACACATAGGCCACCCCTCCACAGCCTTGTCCCTCATCGCTCCACAGCGCTACTTCCCTCCCCTCTGCTGCTGCTTCTCGGCAGGGATCAGTCAGCTGGCTGCAGCTTGTGTGCTGGGGAGCCCTGTCACTCACTCGCACAGGGGATCCTCTGAGCACCTACAGTGCACGAGCACCATTGAGGAGTGGGCACAGGGAACACCTCTGCAGGTCCTGGGGTGGCAGGAGGGCCACGCTGGCTGAACCCAGATGAGGAGAGGCTGGGAGCAGGGAAGGAGGCAGGATTTGGCAGAGACCAGGCCATGCTGGGACCATAGAGGGACTGCGCTGTGCTTAGTGATGAGCAGATGTTAGGACGTTTGGAGGAGAGGCTGCTGCGCTCCATCCTGTATTT